>WNYA01001129.1:64089-88665 GCA_019512145.1 Engystomops pustulosus
TCAGGTCTCCCCATCCTCCATGGACTTCAGGTCTCCCCATCCTCCATGGACTTCAGGTCTCCCCATCCTCCATGGACTTCAGGTCTCCCCATCCTCCATGGACTTCAGGTCTCCCCATCCTCCATGGACTTCAGGTCTCCCCATCCTCCATGGACTTCAGGTCTCCCCATCCTCCATGGACTTCAGGTCTCCCTAGCCTCCATGGACTTCAGGTCTCCCCATCCTCCATGGACTTCAGGTCTCGCCATCCTCCATGGGGGCATCATGTGATTTTATTTGATCAGATAAATAGATGTTGGGTAAAGGACCTTAGATGACATCACCCTGGTCACATGACATAAGGACCTCAATGATGTAAAAGAACTCTCTCTCAATGTTCCAGGAAGGGACCGTGTAACATTGACCCTGTATTTATTTACCCCTAATGATAAGTAATCAGAGCTGTGTGTCTGTAGTTGAATATTGGCAGATGGCCCCTAAGTACTAGATCCATCCAGCATCATGTTCTAGACCTGTCAATCAGGAACAAGGAGGCGGGGCCATGCAAGACAAATATAATATGCAGGACCCCATTAATATCATTGGACTCTATTTAGGAATAAGGACAAAGCTTTTAAATCAGAGTTTTTTATGGAGTATATATTTGGGTGGGTTCATGTAAATGACCGGTTCCCTTTACATTTTTTGAAGACATGTGGTTTGGGCCCAACATTTTGGGGATATTTGGCATATTGTGAAGGACAGGTCTCTCCCTGCTCATTTATAGACATCATTCCTGTTTGGCCTAATGGGAACATAAACATCACTAACCTCCATAAAACCCCTAAATCCTATTATTAGAGTAACACAAGAATTCAAGATGTCAGAAGAGGCGGCAGGCGGCCCCATACGATGGAGGATGAAGGGAACATCACGGAGCTCGGCCAAAGCAATAAAACAACAGAAGGATATTAGGTTTATTGGAATAAATCCTCATAAGTGGAAAGGATTCCTGCCCGAAAGCGGCAGCTGGAGCTCCGAACAGAAACCACTAGGAATATGTGGAAAAGGTGGTGACCTCTTCTCAACAGATTTCCACCCAAGCGATCAGCTGATTCCCTGTTTTTATATTTTATATGGTCTATTAAAGGGGTGGGCTATAAAGAGAACCCCAATCCTCTATTAAATCTCCCCTCCTCCATGGACCTTCAGGTCTCCCCATCCTCCAGGGACTTCAGGTCTCCCCTCTCCATGGACTTCAGGTCTCCCATCCTCCATGGACTTCAGGGTCTCCCCATTCCCTCCAGTGGACTTCAGGTTTCCCCATTATCCATGGACTTCAGGTGTCCAACCTACATGGACTTCAGGTATCTCCATCAGCCAGGATTTCAGGTATCCCCATTAGCCAGTACTCAGGTATCCCCATAATCCATGGACTTCAGGTATCCCAATCCGCCAGGGACTTCAGGTCTCCCCATCCTCCATGGACTTTCAGGGTATCCCAATACTCCACGGACTTAAGCGTCTCCCATCCCCCAGTGGACTCAGGTCTCCCCATCCCCATGGAATTACAGGTCTCCCCATCAGCATGGACTTCAAGGTTCTCCCCATCTCCAGGATTCAGGTACTCCACATCTCCTCCATGGACTTCAGGTTCCCCCATCTCCATGGACTCAGGTCTCTCCAATTCCTCCATGGACTTAAGGTCTCTCCAATCATCCATGGACTTAAGTCTCCCCTATCCTCCATGGACTTCAGGTCTCTCCATCCTCCATTGGAGTTCAGGTCTCCCCATCCTCCAGGACTTCAGGTCTCCCATGTCCATGAATCTGCAGGTCTTCCATCATCCAGGGACTTCAGTCTCGCCATCCTCCATGGACTTCAGGTCTCCCATCCGTCAGGACTCAGGTTTCCCATCCTGCCAGGAGGTCAGGTCTCCCCCATCTTCCATGGATTTCAGGTCTCCCCCTCCTCCCATGGAATTCGGTCTCGCCATCCTTCCATAGACTCAGGTTCTCCCCATCCCCAGGACGGCCATCAAGTGATTTTATTTGATCAGATAAATACATGAGTAAAGGACCTTAGATGACATCCACTCTAGGTCACAGAAATAAGGACCTCAATGATTGTACAAAGAAACTCTCTTCAATGTTCCAGGAAGGGACCGTGGAACATTTGGACAATGTATTTTTACCCCTAAGGACTAAGTACTCATAGCTGTGTGTCTGTAGTTGAATATCGGCAGATGGGACCCTAAGTACTAGTGCCCACCAGCAGCATGTTCTAGACCTGTCAATCAGGAACAAGGAGGCGGGGCCATGCAAGGACAAATATAAAGCAGGACCCCATTAATATCATTGGAACTCACATCTGGTGATGCATATACGTTTTAACAAAATGATTGTTAATATTGCAGCCATGGAAAGGGAGCATTTAGGAATTTAAATGGCCGGTTCCCTTTACATTTTTTGAATGACAGGGGTTGGTTAGGCCCAACATTTTGGGTGATATTTGGCATATTGGGAAGGAAAGGTCTCTCCCTGCTCATTATATAGACATATTCCGTTTGGCTAATGGGAACCATAAACATCACTAACCTCCATAAACCCCTAAATCCTATATAGAGTAATCACAAGAATCAACGTGTCAGAAAGCTGGCCGGACGCTCAGAGGCTAAACCCATACGATGGAGGACGAGGGAACATCACGGAGCTCAAGCCAATAAAAACAGCAACTTCTCCCAAAAGGATACTTAGGTTTATTGGAATAAATCCCTCATAAGTGGAAAAGGATCCTGCCCGAAACCGGCAGCTGGAGCTCCGTAAAGAACCACTAGGAATATGGGACATTCCCTGGTGGAAAAGGTGGTGACCGTCTTCTCAACAGATTCCACCAAAGCGATCAGCTGATTCCCCGTTTTATAAGTTTATATGGTCTATTAAAGGGGTGGGACTATAAGAGAACCCCCAATCCTCTATTAAAGGGGTGGGCTATAAAGGGAACCCCAATCTCATTAAAGGGGTGGGCTATAAGAAAACCCCAATCCTCTTATTAAAGGGGTGGGCTAAAAGAGAACCCCATCCTTATAAAAGGAGGTGGCATAAAGAGACCCCAATCCTATATTAAAGGGTGGGCTATAAAGAGAACCCCAATCCTGCCCTATACACTCTAAGTCTAGGACCTCTCATATAATGTATCACAAGACAGGTCATTCATCTGAAGGCCATCACCCAAACTACATATCCCCCCCCCCAACAAAATGCCGATTTTTTTAAAGGGGCCGCGCTCAGGCAATACACTCATCTTTGCTATTCATTTGATTTTAGAGACAAATAGCTTTATCACCAAAAAAAAAACACAAGCTTCGTCTCATTTCAGGTGTAGATCGTGACCCCCTACTGATCGGAATTGCCCAATTAGAAGCCAAATTGGAGAAAAACGTAAAACATTTAGAAGTGGTTTCATGAGAAATCAGTATATAAGGATTTGTATCGCTAGACATCAATAAAAGTTTTTACAGATCTCCGTAGATGTGATGCGGCGCGGTGATTACATTGTTAATTTATTGTATTGGAGATGATACATTGTATCCATGAGGTCGAAACTTGCCAGAGTTATGTTTCTATTATTTGTGGCCCGTTCCCCCGCAGCACGTGCTATCCTATCGCTGGTAAATTGAGGATGACCACAAATAAGACCGAAAGAAAGTAACCGCACTGAACACGTGGAGCGAGCGACGCGCCGACTGTCACTAATTCAGACCAGAACGGGAATTAAGGCAGCCGCGAAATGATGGTGACAAATAAATTGTGTGAACGAGCGCAGCTCATCTGATCGGCCCGGAATAGTACAAACTACCCACTACTTTATACTAATGGCCTGAAATTGTCCTGTAATAAGTCAATGTGCCAGCAATATGCTGCCCATTACCGGGACAGGAGGAGGACGCAGCCCCGGGGGGAGACTAAGAAAGGATCAAATCTAATAATATAATAAAATAATTGAAAAATGCCAAACATAAATTGCATAATAAAAAGGCGTGGAAGTAATTTTCGCAGGATTGACGTATCAGGCAACTTGCAGACATCAAACTTTGGGAAAAGAGCTTAGTCGTGGGGATTTATTACTGTCGGATGTCAGTGGTGCCTATGTGGGGTATAAATTGAGAATTCCAGTAATTTTGAATAGTCATTTTTAGTAATAATTAATTTTTTTTCATTAAGAAAAAATAAATCCGTCTTATATTTTAATGTTATGTAGAGATTATTGTTGATTGGCTATTATCTAATATGTACTGTTTATATGAAAATATGGAATTTCCGATTATATACCGCATATTTATATTTTATTTTTAATTATTTCATGGGATATTATTGTATATCAATTATTGATTATACGAACAAACAAAATGATTCTAATTCCACATTGGTACAGAAAGAATATTTCTCCCATCACGTATTATTTTCAATGTAATTATACAACACAAAAAATAAATAAAAATCTAATTTTTCATCGTTTTCGCGATTGAATATTAGACATGCCCCAGATTTTTATAGAATCTATAAACAGTGTATTTTAATTATTTATTTCTTATTGTATGACAATCTTTTATTTAAAATGTATTATTATATATTTTGTTTATTAAGATTTATTATATAACAATGCTGGATTTTTTCACATGATATATTTAGACTAAAAGATTGATACTGCATGTAAATATTACAGTACGTGAATTTAAGAATAAAAAAAAATACTTTTAAGTGTTAAAACAGTCTTTTATAACTTATAATTTTATGGCGCATGGCATCATCATCTCATTTTTTTTTAAGCTTATTGGATATTTAGGTACAAGTAATATTTAGGGACATATGACAAATCTTAGACCAAAACCACCAAAATCAGGCTGAAATTTTTTTAATCCATTGAATGGTTGATTTATAGTATCAGTGCAGACAGAAATTAATTTTCTGTTGTCGCTCAGCAAAAAAAAAAAAAAAAAAATCTTCAGGAAATAATTAAAGAATTGCATAAAATCAAGGAGGATTCCAGACATGGCATGTGTTTACGCCATTGATTTTAAGGATATATTCGCATGAAATAACAATAGTTACATAAAACAATTGGTTAAAAAAAGTTAAAATGATGAATTTTGTTACCGTGGAGCCGGGAGGGGAGACGAGCGACACTGGAAATAAAAATACTTGTAAAATTAACATATCAAATATTAAAAACTAATAATTAATTTAAAAAAAAACAAAAGTAGCAGCACCTCCGGTGGTTGTAGAAGTCGGGACGTCTATCTCATCGCGGGAACATCCGGAGATTAAAAACCCATTGGCCCCGTTTCTCCTTTATACTTTTATCTTTCTATATATTAAATATTAAAATGCGTCAGACTGGGAGAAAGGCGCGCTAACCCCGGCGTCAGCGGAGAGCGCTCACACATAACTCAATTTCACTTTTATATTTATGATATTTGTTTTTTTACATTTCGTGAATCTCGCTGTTAACCCTGTGAAGTCCGTAATTAAAAAAAAAAAAAAAATGTAATAAACCGGACTAATATCGATACAATCGCAGGGAAGCGCCAAAATTATAAGGTTTTTTTTTTCCTGGGGATTATTTATTTTACTAATATTGTCGGATGTGAGGGACTGATTTTTAACAGGTAACGGTTATTATTTGTGATGAGTCCATTAGGGCAGAGACGCAAATGTAGATGAGATTAGAAAAGTTATTCCGGGTTTATGGCAACGCGGCAGATTTGTTGTGGAGATTCGGCCACTTTGGGGCACATTTACTTATACCCGGTCCAGTTTCTCCGTAACACTGATTCGGGTTTGCCGGGATTCACAAGTCGTGCGCCTGATGACACCAGGTGTCGTGACGTGATGAAGTCCGCCGGAGTTCTACGTTCCTCCGCCCGGTGTAGTGAGTGATATTTTGCAACACAAATATTTTTTAAAATTCCGGCGTTTTTTGGAATATGTCGGGTGTAAGACGGCCAGGGCCCCCGATTCTGTGCGGTGAACCCGGCGCCGTTGCCACCACAATCGATACGTGGCAATTGATGCAAATCGGAAAATTCGGGAAACCCGTGGAAAACGCGTTTTGGACCCTTAGTAAATGAGGCCCCTTGTCTATTCATCTGAACGGGGTTTTGAGTTTGCAGAAAGTCCATTGGATACTGTCAGTCTTTTCATGAATGGGCGGTTCTGGATATTTCTGCAGCTTCTATGGGTCTGTGGTCAGTTCAAAACTTTTCCACATTTTTAGATTTTAGGTTTGAGAAGAAATACTAAAATGTGAGTGAATGCAAATAATAGATTAGTATGAGGTTGGGGTCACATCAAATGGAGGCTTTATTGTCCAGGTTTATGGGTGAAGAAGTTCCTGAAGAAGGACTTTTGGGGAAAAGAACAGGCTCTGATAGAGCTTGAAGACGCGTTGTTAGGTCAATGTTCACTATCGGTGCTGGAGGCTCATAGTAGAAGGCTAAATGATTCACTGTGTGCCATCAGGTCCATCAGTATGAAGGCCCCATTAGGCACCAGTAGAGCTGATGGAAACGTTGGGGTCATTACTAATGGGCCCGATCGCATTTTCCCAACGTGTTAACTGAATATTTCCGATTTGCGCGATTTCCACTGTAATGCCCGGGAATTTTGGCGCACGCGATCGGATTGTGCTATCCGCGCCGGCATCACGCGATGGAAAAAAAAAAAAAAAAAAATCGGGGCGTGGCCGAATGACAAACCTACGGATCGGAAAAAACGCTGCATTTAAAAAAAAAAATGGTGCCGCTGGACCGCGCTTAACCTTGACCAGGAATAGGTCGTGCATTCCGTGCGAACCTCGGGGAAACTTCAGTGCAGCAGCGCCACATGGTGGACGGGAGGAACTACCTTAATGAATCCCGCGGACCCGAATCCATGCACAGACGCGCCGCTGGATCGCGAATGTAAGTAAAATCTCCCCTAATTGTAGTCATTGGTGGTCGTCTGTGCTGGAGGCTCAATTAGGCGCCAGCTAGAGCTGATTGGACAATCATCTGTAGGCAATGGTGACATCCGCACGGGAGGCTCGTTAGGCAAACAGGTAGACGTAGAATTACAAACCAAGCGATTCAATAGTCCCTACATGGCAGAAGTCAGTACATTCAGTTCTTTGCTCCAGTGAAGAAACATCTCATTTTCTGCAAACATCAAAAGATTCAAGAATGTCATGGAATTTAAAAAAGTTTAAGCTGGAATAAAATGGATTCCACGCCTGAGCGGCGACTTGAAAATTGTTTGTATAAACTATTTATTAATAATAAAATCCTTAAAGGACAATGTCCCATCAGAACCGATCCTGATAAAACCGGGGACATTACTCTAGACCAGGGCCCCGGGACTGATGCGATCTTCTTATATCTTTTATCTATGCCTCCGTTCCTCTATATCAACCTTTAAATTGTGCTAATGAGGTATAAGGGGGATGGTACAAGAGACCCTCTGTGATAAGCTTCACAGGCTGTTACACGTTCCCCTCTCTCCCGCCAAAACTTCTACCTACCTCTGTCTGTTGTTAGTCTAACACAAGCCTGTAAAAGCTTCATCACAGTTCGGGCTTTACAGTTGGGAGTATATGGACCAGTGATAGGTTAATACAAGACTTAGGTCTTCCCCCCCACCCCCTCGCGTACTGCCCCGCCCGATGCATTCTTGCTTCGTTACATTTTAGTATATTTTTACTCAATGGTCCCTATCGAGCTCCAAACCTGAGCCAGAGGAGGCTGAGAAGGGGAAAAAAAAAAAATCTGCGTTACCAGGGATCCCCCTTAACTAAACGAGAAAGACGAAAGCAAAAAAAACAAGAGACAACTACGCAAACACTAAATAAATTGTTATTGTCGAGAAACGGCTTACTAAACAAAAAAAGGGAAATGTACCCGATGCCATACGGAGCGGCTTAGTGGTTCCAGATATGATACATATTCAGGACAGTACCAAACACACAGGTAACTTTGACACGCCGCTTGTGCGCTGCGGCGGCAGATTCGGACAACGATATTGAACATGTTAATCAGATGGGAGTTAGTAGATTTCATAAGTTGCACTTCTGAAGGTCCGGACGATCCCCCTCCCTCTGCTAATAGGGGAACACACGTGATGTATATGATTAGAAATGTCCAACATTAACTCGTGGCGCTCGCATTCAGGCGCTATCATCTAGATCCTCCGAAAACGCGCGGCGGATTTAAGTTAAACACTCCCCCTTAACTGGACACCGACGGCTTTGTATATACAATCCGAATCTATTTAATTCCATCATTATACGACAATCCAAACAAGACTGCGTTACACATTTCTACGACGCGGCAAGCAAATGAACGGTTAATTGCGCTGGAGGTGAAAAAACCGTGTTATATTGCGACCACCCAGTGGTAGACCCAGAACTGGCAGTTAGAAGAAAAGTGGCTATCTAGTCAATATCCTTTGGTTTTCGGGGATTGGTCTCTTGGAAACCATCCAAAAAAGACCCCAAGAATCAAAAGGGGATCGGAAAGGGAAGTATGATCCATTGGGACAATTGGTCCCCCCCCCCCCACTATTCGTCAGAAACAGGGGTCACAAGTTCCACATAGCCTGACATACACTCAAAAGGACTTCTGGTCCATACAATATCCAAAAAACCCTCTTTATGCCGTAACCTGGACAACGGCTTCAGCCAGAAACTCAAAACGCGTTGTTGTTAATGCACCATGAATTTGAAAAAGCATCGGAGTATCTTAACTGCGTTTGCACCGTAATCTTACTCCGGAATGCCGATACCGGATCCTGGCACAGGGCGGACTCCTGACATCTCATAGGCTCTCACAAATACCTATAGAGGAGCACCCAGCCGTATCCTCAACCCCACGCACGAGTTTCTGCACTTGAATCTGTGCTAAGTCACAAACTGTCAGCAAACAGAGCAACCACAACCCAGGCGCCACATGTCAAACCGGGTAAGTGGTGGCAAACCCGCAACGTCCTGCGGGATAAGATGCCTAAAGCAGATAAACCGCCCCTAAATTCGGCGACCTGCATCAGGCGACCTAACTAAGGGAGCCGGAGGACACCCTGCAAGGACAGGAAGGACTTATTCGTCGGCAGCTGCTGGATGTGAGCCGACAGGTAACAGGAATAATGGATAGACCAGGTTCAAACTCGGACACAGAAATGCATCACAGCAATGGACACAAAAAGAGATAGGAAGCAGGGGACACATCGGGAGATAAACACAAAGAGGGACAAACAACAGATGAGGGACAAACAACGGGTCGGACAGAAACGCGATCAACAACCAAGAGAGGTACAGAATCGATTCACTAGAGAGAGGTCGAGTAAACGTAGCAGAAGTCGGATACACAGAATAACAAAGCCATCAACATTCAGGCAATAGGGAAAGATATAATGAGATAGTACAACCAGCAAGGTGTAGTATATAAGGAGTTCCTGACGCCGCCCCGGGAAGCTGAACTCTAGTAACCCTTGAGGACAGGTTCTGGGGCTCGGGAGAGCCGGGTGTGCTCAAAAAATCCTATAGCATCAACCTGGCCACACGTTCCACAAACAAAGGACAATGAACGCCACATAGCCACAACCTGAGGCAGAGACAACTTTGTGGCATGAACGTTCCAACTATCTTGTCTGTGTTCCCGGGATCTCACTGTCAGGGTTGAGCACTCGATTCTTATAGGGAGATGCCGACTCCCCGATCTCCAAGTTATTACATCAAAATCCCATAGAACCCAAATGAGACAAACTCACACAAGTATTTTCTTGAGGACGCCTATAGGCAAATCTTGGAAATCCCGCCTTTATATGGCAGCTGTGCGGGACTCATCCAAAATTCTGCCCGGACAAAGGTGTTCAGGTATTAAGCCCCAATACTGTACATGGAGGATAATGAGAAGTAGCGATCTGGGTGGTCTGCTGAGGTGATGAAGGACATTGGTGCGGTAACCCCAGTGCAGCCTCGCGGGTCCAGGCGTCTCTGAAAGTAGGATGAGGCCACTTTATGACCGCGTGGGACTGTTTCCGCCAGGTAATACACAGCGGTCTAAAAGCTTGGCATGCAGCAATCTGCACGGCGAGTGGAGGCAGTCACAGCGAAAAACGCGTTCTCCATAGATTCCACGTTATTCCAGTTTCTGTAATCACATCGAAACTTTTTCCTTACTGAACTCCAGTGGACCTCCTGTTACATGAAACGGCGAGATCCTCCAGCACAGGGACGGGATGCAGAGGTTACTAACCAGCGGTCCGAAATCTCAAAATGCGTCAGGAATCAGGCTCGGCAAGGGAGATAAATCTGGAAAACCTCCTTCCAGTCTTTAACATCCTATGAGATGGAAGTTTAACACCCATAAAAAAAAAATGTCACATTTCTGGGGCAGAGAGACAGCAGCACATTCCGCCCACTTTATCTTAAAGCCACACCCACAAGGCATGCTCCATTATTGCAAAAGTCACCTCAATTGCCTAAAATACCAAAGATTTTCTATACATGATCAAGAGCGTCCTACATCGGGGAACGCACCATCTTGTTTGTGTTGTGGTTCAGGGTCTGACCCATGGAACCCGGAACCCGAATTGTCCACCAAAGAGCCAAGAATGATTGGCCGGAAGGCCTGGTGGAATCTAGGCATGGCTTGTAGCACTCATCCGTTATATGTGTGGGTCATGTGGGCCGAAACACAAACACGACGGCAAACTTGGGTCCGTCATGTATTAAGCGGAGTCCCTTGACACCCTCCTGCACATGGGCTGTAAACATGGAGGTGCATGAGCAGCCACCATATATTCCACTGGCCCCCAATATTTTTGGCACCACCCTAGATTTGAATGAGAAGCCGCTCGTGTGTGGCAGACACTGTGCTCAGTCTGGTCAGGGGAAAAGCTGTCAGCGGCCCCGCCACTCTCCAGCTGTTCCCTAGTCTACACATCGGGAAAGCATCCAGGAAAAATTATATTTAAGGGGCGTTTACAGGAGGCAGAAAGAGATCGAAACTTCTGCTTCACGTCCAGATCCACTGTCAGTAACTTCCTGTCTAACGTATGACATCACAGAAGCACTTGCCAGAGACTGCCAGCAATCCTGGGACAGGTCATTCAGGCGACAGTGAGGCTGAGTTGACAGCTCCTAATGTTTACAGTTCAGACGGACCCTGGGAGTTTCCGTAGGAGAACCCTTAATATTTACAGCCTCGTAAGGTCCCTGGGCTATTGACTTACTCAAACGACCCTGCGACCCACATTAAAAGCAAATGAACTTGCTGTCTGATTCGGTTTTACAATTACCTTAATTTTCCATGGAATATTGTGTCTGCTGATGTTAAAAATGGATCCACAGACATCGACTAAGACCTACAGCGTCTTATGTGCTATGGTAACAGACTACAAGCAAACTCTGTGTAGTCTGACCGTAAATATGCACTGTACTCTTTTCCGCTTAACCTCAGACTTTAAATTAGCAAAAAATAGGAAAAACGGTCTAGTAGGTTGTGTCTGTAGTGTAGAATCATTGATACATATGGTCGGACACCGGAGCTGTGTTACACAAAAACGGTGAAAGAGATGTACATTTATCAATATATATTCTAAGTCGCTTTGTGTCTTCCTTACTCTGTATTAGAACAATACAATGTTGCTGTACGCGCAGAAGGGAGACCGGGCACAGGACTCCATAATGTCAGATCGAGTCCTGCATGGGTAGTGAGAGATGAGCTGTCAGTCATAAGGTTAACTGTATGGATACATGATCCTCATCTCTGTGCAATCAGTTAGATAAGGTGACATAATCTCAGGTACCCAGAATGCATTCGGCAAATTATTTATTCTACCAGAAATGCAATTAGCCTTAGCTGGAAAAAGTAAAGTGCCCCCCGCCCCTGGCATTATCAGTTGTGAGATTTACATCGGTGCAAACAAAACAGGTGGAAACAATTACAAATCATATGAGATTAGAACAAGGGACCGACATAGGGGTAGATGAGGAGCAAGGCCTAAACTACAGTCCCCACCAGAGAGGAACAACGGAGCCAGAGCCCATCACTAAGAAATAAGATCATTGACGTCATTATTAATGGAAGATTCAAGAGCATTGTTATAGGATATTCAAAGAAACAACAAAGTCATCCAAAACGAAGTAACAGAAAAACTCAGACCCCGACAGCTGCTGCTATGATAGAAAGGGTCAGGCACACAGGACAGGGAAAGCTCGCTGGTATGGGGTGTAGTCACAGAGGGGTCAGAGCACCCATACGACCCCTTGACCACTGCGGTAGATAGAAAGGGTCAGGACACACGGACATGCATCTCGCTGTTGTATGGGGGTTGTATCACAGAGGGGGTCAGAAGCCACCCAGCTGATCCGACCACTGGCTTGATAGAAAAGGTGTCAGGACACACAGGACATGCAGCTCGACGTGTATGGGGGTGTATGTCACAGAGGGGTTCAGAGGCTCCCAGGCTGGACCCAGGGACCACTGCGGCTATGATAGAAAGGTGTCAGGAACACAGGGCATGGCAGCTCGCTCAGGTCTCCCCATCCTCCATGGACTTCAGGTCTCCCCATCCTCCATAGACTTCAGGTGTCCCCATCCTCCATGAACTTCAGGTCTCCCCATCCTCCATGGACTTCAGGTCTCCCCATCCTCCATGGACTTCAGGTCTCCCCATCCTCCATGGACTTCAGGTCTCCCCATCCTCCATGGACTTCAGGTCTCCCTAGCCTCCATGGACTTCAGGTCTCCCCATCCTCCATGGACTTCAGGTCTCGCCATCCTCCATGGGGGCATCATGTGATTTTATTTGATCAGATAAATAGATGTTGGGTAAAGGACCTTAGATGACATCACCCTGGTCACATGACATAAGGACCTCAATGATGTAAAAGAACTCTCTCTCAATGTTCCAGGAAGGGACCGTGTAACATTGACCCTGTATTTATTTACCCCTAATGATAAGTAATCAGAGCTGTGTGTCTGTAGTTGAATATTGGCAGATGGCCCCTAAGTACTAGATCCATCCAGCATCATGTTCTAGACCTGTCAATCAGGAACAAGGAGGCGGGGCCATGCAAGACAAATATAATATGCAGGACCCCATTAATATCATTGGACTCTATTTAGGAATAAGGACAAAGCTTTTAAATCAGAGTTTTTTATGGAGTATATATTTGGGTGGGTTCATGTAAATGACCGGTTCCCTTTACATTTTTTGAAGACATGTGGTTTGGGCCCAACATTTTGGGGATATTTGGCATATTGTGAAGGACAGGTCTCTCCCTGCTCATTTATAGACATCATTCCTGTTTGGCCTAATGGGAACATAAACATCACTAACCTCCATAAAACCCCTAAATCCTATTATTAGAGTAACACAAGAATTCAAGATGTCAGAAGAGGCGGCAGGCGGCCCCATACGATGGAGGATGAAGGGAACATCACGGAGCTCGGCCAAAGCAATAAAACAACAGAAGGATATTAGGTTTATTGGAATAAATCCTCATAAGTGGAAAGGATTCCTGCCCGAAAGCGGCAGCTGGAGCTCCGAACAGAAACCACTAGGAATATGTGGAAAAGGTGGTGACCTCTTCTCAACAGATTTCCACCCAAGCGATCAGCTGATTCCCTGTTTTTATATTTTATATGGTCTATTAAAGGGGTGGGCTATAAAGAGAACCCCAATCCTCTATTAAAGGTCTCCCCATCCTCCATGGACTTCAGGTCTCCCCATCCTCCATGGAGTTCAGGTCTCCCCATCCTCCATGGACTTCAGGTCTCCCCATGATCCATGAACTTCAGGTCTTCCCATCCTCCATGGACTTCAGGTCTCGCCATCCTCCATGGACTTCAGGTCTCTCCATCCTCCATGGACTTCAGGTCTTCCCATCCTCCATGGATTTCAGGTCTCCCCATCCTCCATGGATTTCAGGTCTCCCCATCCTCCATGGACTTCAGGTCTCGCCATCCTCCATAGACTTCAGGTCTCCCCATCCTCCATGGAGGCATCAAGTGATTTTATTTGATCAGATAAATACATGAGGTAAAGGACCTTAGATGACATCACTCTGGTCACATGACATAAGGACCTCAATGATGTAAAAGAACTCTCTCTCAATGTTCCAGGAAGGGACCGTGTAACATTTGACACTGTATTTTTTTACCCCTAATGATAAGTAATCAGAGCTGTGTGTCTGTAGTTGAATATCGGCAGATGGCCCCTAAGTACTAGTGCCATCCAGCAGCATGTTCTAGACCTGTCAATCAGGAACAAGGAGGCGGGGCCATGCAAGACAAATATAATATGCAGGACCCCATTAATATCATTGGACTCACATCTGGTGATTTGCATATACGTTTACAAACTGATTTTTTAATATTGCAGCCATGGAAAGGGAGCATTTAGGAATTTAAATGGCCGGTTCCCTTTACATTTTTTGAAGACATGGGGTTTGGGTTAGGCCCAACATTTTGGGGATATTTGGCATATTGTGAAGGACAGGTCTCTCCCTGCTCATTTATATAGACATTATTCCTGTTTTGGCCTAATGGGAACATAAACATCACTAACCTCCATAAACCCCTAAATCCTATTATTAGAGTAACACAAGAATTCAAGATGTCAGAAGAGTCGGCAGACGGCCGGCTCAGAGGCTAAACCCATACGATGGAGGACGAAGGGAACATCAAGGAGCTCAAAGCAATAAAACAACAGCAACTTCTCCCAAAAAGGATATTAGGTTTATTGGAATAAATCCTCATAAGTGGAAAGGATTCCTGCCCGAAACCGGCAGCTGGAGCTCCGTAAAGAAACCACTAGGAATATGTGACATTCCCTGGTGGAAAAGGTGGTGACCTCTTCTCAACAGATTTCCACCCAAGCGATCAGCTGATTCCCCGTTTTTATATATGGTCTATTAAAGGGGTGGGCTATAAAGAGAACCCCAATCCTCTATTAAAGGGGTGGGCTATAAAGAGAACCCCAATCCTTATAAAAGGGGTGGCATAAAGAGAACCCCAATCCTCTATTAAAGGGGTGGGCTATAAAGAGAACCCCAATCCCTATGCCCTATACACCTAAGTCTAGGACTCTATATAATTGTATCACAAGAAAGGTCATTCATCTTAATGGCCATCACCCAATACTACATATTCCCCCCCCCCAACAAAATTGCTGATTTTTTTTAAAGGGGCCGCGCTCAGGCAATCACAACTCATTTCTTTGCTATTCCATTTGATTTAGAGAACAAATTAGCTTTTATTCACCCAAAAAAAAAACACAAGCCTTCGCCTCAGTCAGGTGTTAGATCTTGACCCCCTTACTGAACGGATTTGCCCAATTAGAAGCCAAATTGGAGAAAACGTAAACATTTAGAAAGTCGGTTTCCTGAGAAATCAGTATATAATGGATTTGTAATCGCTTAGTACATCAATAAAGTTTTTACAGATCTCCGTAAGATGTGATGCGGCGCGGTGATACATTGTTAATTTTTTGTATTGGGAGATTGATACATTGTATCCATGAGGTCGAAACTTTCCAGATGTTTGTTTTCTATTATTTGTTGCCCTTTCCCCCCTCGCACGTTCTATCCTCTCGCTTGTAAATTGGAGGAGACAAAATAAGACCGAAGAAAGTAACCGCACTGAACACGTAGGAGCGAGCGAGCGCGCCGACTGTCACTAATCAGACCAGACGGGAATTAAGTGCAGCCGCTAAATGCTGGTGACAAATAAATTGTGTAAACAGCGACAGCTCATCTGCTCGGCCCGGAATAGACAAACTCCCACTACTTATACTAAATGCCTGAAATTGTCTGTAATAAGTCAATGTGCCAGCAATATGCTGCCCATTACCGGGACCAAGGAGGAGACGCAGCCCCCGGGGGGAGACTAAGAATAGGATCAAATCTAATAAATATAATAAAATAAATTAAAAATCCAAAATAAATTGCATAATAAAAATGCGTGGAAGTAATTTTTAGCAGGATTGACGTATCAGGCAACTTGCAGACATCAAACTTTGGGAAAATAGATTATTACGTGGGGATTTATTACTGTCGGATTGTCATTGGTTGCCTATTGTGGTATAAATTTAGAATTTTAGTAATTTTAGAATTAGTAATTTTTAGTAATAATTAATTTTTTTTCTATTTAAGAACAAATAAATCCTTCTTATATTTTATATTGTTATTAGATATTATGTTTATTTGGCTATTATCTACTATGTAATGTTATATGAAAATATGAATTCCGATTATATACCGCATATTTTATATTTATTTTAATTATTTCATGGGATATATATTTTATATCAATTATTATTATTACGATACAAACAAATGATTCTAATTCCACATTTGTACATGAAAGAATATTTCTCCATCACGTATATTTTTCAATGAATATCACAACACAAAAATAAAAAAATCTATATTTTCATGTTTTCGATATTGAATATTATACAATGCTTCATATTTTTATTATATCTATAATACAGTGTATTTTATATTATTTTATTCTTATTGTTATGACAACTTTTTATTTAATAATTTATTATTTATATATTTTTTTTATTAATGTATTTATTATAACAATGCTGGATTTTTTCAAAATTGATATTATTTAGACTAAAAAATTGATACTGCATGTAAATATTTACAGTACTGAATTTAAGAATTAAAAAAAAAAATACTTTTAAGTTTTAAAACAGTCTTTTATAACTTATAATTTTATTTGAGCCATTGCATCATCATATCAATTTTTTTTAAGCTTATTGGATATTTAGGTACAAGTTACATATTTAGGGGACATATGACATAATCTTAGCACCAAACCACCAAAAATCAGGCTGGATTTTTTTTTTTTTTTTTCATTGAAATTGTTGATTTATATTATTCTGTGCAGACAGAAATTAATTTTCTTGTTTTGCTCATGCAAAAAAAAAAAAAAAAAAATCTTCAGGAAATAATTAAATGAATTTGCATAAATCAAGGCGGATTCCAGCATGGCACATGTGTTTACGCCATTGATTTTAAGGATTATATTTCTGCATAAAATAACAATAGTTACAATAAAACAATTTGGTAAAAAAGTTAAAATGATGGAATTTTTTTTACCTGTGGAGCCGTTAGGGAGACGACGCGACACTGGAAATAAAAATCTTGTAAAATTCACATAAAATATTAAAAAAATAATAATAATTTAAAAAAAAACATAAAGTAGCAGCACATCCCGGTGGTTGTAGAAGGTCGGACTGTTCTTATCTCATCGCTGGAACATCCCGGAGATAAAAGCCATTTCCCCAGTTTCTCTTTTTATACTTTTATCTTTCTATATATTAAATATTAAAATGCTTCAGACTGGTGAAGGAGCTGCTTAACCCCCGGCGCTCAGCGGGAGAGCGGCTCACACATAACTCAATTTCACTTTTCATATTTTTTGCATATTTTTTTTTTTTACATTTCTGTGAATCTCGCTGTTAACCCTTGAAAGTCCCGAAAAAAAAAAAAAAAAAAAATGTAATAAACCGACTAATATCGATACAATCGTCAGACAGCGCAAAATTCTAAGGTTTTTTTTTTCCTGGGGATTTATTTATTTTACTTTAATATTTGTCGGATTTGAGGGACTGATTTTTACAGGTCACTGTTAATATTCTGTGATGAGTCCTATAGGGCAGAGACGCAACTGTAGATGAGATATAAAAGTTATTCCGGGTTTATTGGCACGCGGCAGATTTGTTGTGGAGATTTCGGACACTTTGGGGCACATTTACTTACCCGGTCCATTCTCCGACACTGATTCGGGTTCTGCCGGGATTCACTAAGGTCGTGCGCCTGATGACCACCAGGTGTCGCTGCTGTGCTGAAGTCCGCCGGAGTTCACGTCCTCCGCCTCGGTGTATGTGAGTGCTATTTTTGCAACACAAATATTTTTTAAAATTCCGCGTTTTTTTGGAATCTGTCGGGTTTACTGACGGCCAGGCCCCCCGATTTCTGTGGCGTGAAACCCGGCGCCGTTGCACCACAATCCGATCACGTGGCAATTTGATGCAAATCGGAAAAATTCGGGAAACCCGGTGGAAAAACGCGATTTGGACCCTTAGTAAATGAGCCCCTTTGTCTCTTTCATCTGAACGGGGTTGAGTTTGCAGAAAGTCCATTGGATCCTGTCAGTTCTTTTTCCATGAATGGGCCGGTTCTGGATATTTCTGCATCTCTATGGGTTCTGTGGTCAGTTCACACTTTTTCCACATTTAGATTTTTAGGTTTGAGAAGAAATACTAAAATGTGAGTGAATGCAAATAATAGGCTTAGTATGAGGTTGGGGTCACATACACAATGGAGGCTTTATTGTCCAGGTTTATGGGTGAAGAAGTTCCTGGAAGAAGGACTTTTTGTCGGACAAAGTAACAGGCTCTGATAGAAGCTCGAAAGACGCCGTTGTAGTCAATGGTTCATATCGGTGCTGGAGGCTCCATTAGTAGAAGCTAAATGGACTTCACTGTGGTCCATAGGTCCCATCAGTACTGAAGGCCCCATTAGGCACCAGTAGAAGCCTGATGGAACTCATTTGGGGTCATTTACTAAGGGCCCGATTCGCATTTTCCCAACGTGTTAACTGAATATTTCCGATTTGCGCTGATTTCCCCTGTAATGCCCCGGGATTTTGGCGCACGCGATCGGATTGTGGCGTATCCGCGCCGGCATGCACGCGATGGAAATCGGGGGGCGTGGCCGAATGAAAACCTGACGGATTCGGAAAAAACGCTGCATTTAAAAAAAAAATTGTGCCGCTGGACTCGCGCTTACCTTGACCAGGAATAGGCTCGTGCATTCCGGCGAACCTCGGGGAACTTCAGTGCAGCAGCGCCACCTGGTGGACGGCAGAGGAACTACCTTAATGAATCCCGGCCGGACCCGAATCCACTGCACAGAACGCGCCGCTGGATCGCGAATGGTAAGTAAATCTGCCTCATTGTAGTCATTGGTGGTCGTCTGTGCTGGAGGCTCCATTAGGCGCCACTAGAAGCTGATTGGACATCACTGTAGGCAATGGTTGACATCCGCACCGGAGGCTCAGTTAGGCAACAGTAGAAGTAGAATACAAACCCAATCGATTCAATAGTCCATACATGGAAGAAGGCAATTACATTTCAGTCTTTGCTCCAGTGAAGAAACATCTCATTTTCTTGCATAACATCAAAAGATTCACAGAAATGTCATTGAATTTAAAAAGTTTAAGTGAATAAAATGTATTCCACGCCTGAGCGGAGACTTTGACATTTTTTGTATAACTATTTTATTTAATAATAAATATCCTTAAAGGAAATGTCCCATCAGAACCGATCCTGATAAACCGGGGACATTACTCCTAGATCCAGGCACCGGGACTGTGCGATCTTCTTATATCTTTTATCTATGGCCTCCGTCCTTCTAATATCAACCTTTAAAATTGTGCTAATGAGGTATAAGGGGGATGTTACAAGAGACCCTCTGTGATTAAGCTTCACAGGCTGTTACACTGTCTCCCCTCTACTCCCGCAAAACTTCCTACCTACCTCTGTCTGTTGTTATCTAACACAAGCCTGTAAAGCTTCATCACAGTTGGGCTTTACAGTTGGGCTGTATTATGGACCAGCGATAGGTTCCATACAAGAATTAGTCTGCCCCCCCCCCCCTCCGCTGATCCTGCCCCGCCCGATGCATTTCTTGCTTCGTTACATTTTTATGTATTATTTTTACTCAATGGTCCCTATCGAAGCTTTTCCAAACCTGAGCCAAGAGGAGGCTGAGAAGGAAAAAAAAAAATCTGCGTTACCAGGGATCCCCCTTAACTAAACCGAGAAAGACGAAAGCAAAATAAACAAGACGAAACTAATCCGCAAACACTAAATAAATGTTATTGTACGAGAAACGGCTACTAAACAAAAAAACGGGAAATGTACCCGATCCATACGGAGCGGCTTTAGTGGTTCCAGATACTGATACATATTTCAGGACAAGTATCCAAACACACATGTAACTTATTACAGCGCCGTCTTGTGCGCTGCGGCGGCAGATTACGGACAACGCTAATTGAACATGTTAATCAGATGTGGAGTTATTAGATTTCATAAGTTCCACTTCTGAAGGGTCCGGACGATCCCCCTCCCTCTGCCATAGGGGAACACACGTGATGTATATGATTAGGTCCATACATACATGTGGCGCTCGCATTCCAGGGCTATCATCTAGATCCTCAGAAAACGCGCGGCTATATTTAAGTTAAACACTTTCCCCCTGTAACTGGACACCGACGGCTTGTATATACAATCCGAATCTATAATTCCATCAGTATACGACATAATACAAACAAGACTGCGTTACACATCTACTACGGGCAGCAAATGAACGGTTAATTGCGCCTGGAGGCTGAAAACGTGTTATATTGCGCCACCCAGTGGTAGACGCCAGAACTGGCAGTTAGAAGAAAAGTTGTATCTAGTCAATATCCTTTGGTTTTCTGGGATTGGCTTCTCTTGGAAACCATCCAAAAAGACCCCAAGTAATCAAAAGGGGATAGGAAAGGGGGTAAAGTCTGATCATGTGGGTACAATTGAGACCCCCCCCCCCACTATTCTCAGAACAGGGGTCCACAAGTTCCCATAGCCTGACATACACCACAAAGGACTTCTGTGTCCATTAAAATATCCAAAAAATCCCATCTTTATGCCGTAACCTGACAAAGGCTTCAGCCAGAACTCAAAACGCGTTGTTTTTAATGCACCAATGAATTTGAGGAAACAGCGTCTTGCATCGGAGTTATCTTAACTTGCGTTTGCACCGTAATCTTACTCCGGGAATGCCGATACCGTGATCCTGGCACAGGGCGGAGCTTCCTGACTTATCTCATCTGCTTCTCACCAAATAACCTATAGAGGAGCCTCCAGCCATATCCTCACCCCACTCCACGAGTTTCTGCACTTGAATCTGCGCTAATGTCACAAACCTGTCCAGCAAACAGAACCACAACCAGGCGCCAGCTGTCAGACCGGGTAAGTGGTGGCGAACCCTGCGACGTCCCTGCGAGCTACAGCTGCCTAAATCAGATAAACTGCCCTAATATAGGCAAACCTGCTATCAGGGGCCTAACTAAAGGACCCTGAGAGACCCTGCAAGGTGACAGGGAAGACTTATCTCGTCTGGCAGCTGCTGGATGGTGGAGCCGACAGGTAACAAGAAGTAAGAGATAGACCAGTGTTCACACTCGGACACAGAAATGCGTCACAGCAATGACACAAAACAGAGATCAGGAAAGCAGGGACACACCGGGAGATAAACAACAAAGAGAGACAAACAACAGATGCAGACAAACAAACGGAGTCGGACAGAACCGGATCAAAAACCAAGATGAAGGTACAGAATCGATTCACTAGAGAGAGGTCGAGTAAACGTAGCAGAGGTCGGATACACAGAATAACAAAGCAATAACATTCAGCAATGGGGAAAGATATAATGAGACTAGTACAACCAGCAAGGTGTAATATAGAAAGGAGTTCCTGGACGCCGCCCCCAGAAGCTGACTCTAGTAACCCTTGCTGGGCAGGTCTGGGCTGCGGAGAGCCAGATGTGGCTCAATCAATCCCATAGCATCAACCTGGCCACAGTTCACACACACAAAGGACAATTAACGCCACCTAAGCCACACCCTGAGGGCAGAGGAAAACTTTGGCATGAACGTTCCAACTATCTTGTCTTTTGTTCCCAGGGATCTCTACCTGTGCCGGCTGAGCACTCGATCTCTATAGGTGCCGACTCCCCGATCTCTAGTTATTACATCGAAAATCCCATAGAAACCAATGAGACAAATCTCACACCATTATTTTCTATGGGACGCCTGTATGGGCCAATCTTGGAAATCCAAGCTTGTATATGGGCAGCTGTGCGGGACTTCATCCAAAATTCTGCCCGGACCAAAGGTGTTCAGATATTAAGCCCCAATCCTGTACATGGAGGATAATGAGAAGTAGCTCTCTGGGCTCTGCTGAGGTGATGAAGGCATTGGCTGAGGTCACTCCAGTGCAGCCTCGTCGGGTCCAGGCGTCTCTGAACTGTAGGATGAGGCCACTTTATGATCGTGTGGGACTGTTCCTGCAGGTAATTACACAGCGGTCTAACAGCTTGGCTGCAGCATCTGCGGCGAGTGGAGGCAGTCACAGCGAAACGCGTCTCCATAGGACTCCACGTTATTCCAGTTTTCTGTAATCACAGCGAATACTTTTTTCCTTACTGAACTCCAGTGACCTCCTGTACATGAAACTCCGAGAGCCTCCAGCACAAGACGGGAGCAGAGGTACTAACAGGGTCCGAAAGTCTCAAAATGCGTCAGGAATCAGGGTCTGCATCTGGATGATAAATCTGGAAAACTTTTCCTTCCAGTCTTTTTATCCATCAGATGGGAAAGTTTACACCATCAAAAAAGAAATGCTCACATTTTGGGGCAGAGAGCAGCAGCACATTTCCCGCCCACTTTTCTTAAAGCCACACCCACAAGGCCATGCTCCATTATTGCAAACGTCACTCAAATTGCCAAAAATACCAAATATTTTATATACATTATCAATGAGCGTCCTACATTGGGGAACTGCACCCATCTTGTTTTGTGTTTGGGTTCAGGGTTTGACCCATGCCACCTGGGCATATTCCCGAATTGTCCGGCAACGAGCCATGGATATGATTGGCCAGGAAGTCCTGGGGAATCCTAGGCATGGCTTGTAGCATCATCCGGTTATATGTTTGGGTCATGTGGGCCGAACCACAAACACGACGGCAAACATTGGGTCCGCTCATGTCTAAGCGGGAGTCCTCTGACACCCTCCCTGCACCTGGGCTGAACATGGAGGTGCATGCGCAGCCACCATATATTCCACTGGCCCCCAATATTTTTGGCGCTCCCATAGATTTGAATGTAGAATGGCCGCTCGTGTGTGGCAGACACTCTGCTCAGTCTGGTCAGGGGAAAAGGGTCAGCGGACCCCCCACTCTCCAGCTGTTCCCTAGTCTATACTACGGAAAGCATTCCAGGAAAACTATATTTAAAGGGGCTCTACAGGAGGCAGAAAGATGATCGTTACTTCTTGCTCCCTCGTCCCGATCCACTGTAAGTAACTTCCTGTCTAACTTATGACATCACAGGAAGCACTTGAAGGCACTGCTCAGCCAATCCTGAGACAGGTCATCATGCCGACCAGTGATTGGCTGAGTGACCGCTCCTAATGTTTACAGTTCAGACTGACCCTGGGAGTTTCCGTAGGAGAACATCTTAATATTTACCAGCCCCTCGTTAAGGTCCCTGGGTATAATTTGACTTTAATCAACGACCCCTGCGACCCACATAAAGCAAATGAACTTTGGTGTCTGAATTCGGTTTTACAATTACCTTCATTTTTCCGTGGAGTCTTGTGTCTGTGATGTTAAAATGTATCCACAAGACATCGGACTAAGACCTACAGCGTCATAGTGTCTCCATGGTAACAGACTACAAGCAAACTCTGTGTAGTCTGATCCTGTAATCTGTACTGTACTTCTTTTCCGCTTAACCTCAGACTTTAATTTAGCAAAAAATAGAAAACGATCTTAGTAGGTTGTGTCTAGTGTAGAATCATTGATACATATGGGTCGGCACCGGAGCTGTGTACACAAAACGGTAAGAGATTTTACATTTATCAATATACTGTATATACTAAGTCGCTTTGTGTCTTCCTTACTCATGTATCAAGAACAATACAATGGCTGCTGTACTCTGTAGAAGGGAGACCGGGCGCAGGGGACTCCATGAATGTCAAATCGAGTCCTTGCATCGTGTAGTGATGAGAGGAAGCTCGTCAGTCATAATGGGTTTAACTGTATGGATACCTGATCCTCATCTCTGTGCAATCAGTAGATTAAGGTGACCTAATCTCAGGTACACAGAATGCATTCTGCAATTATTTATTCTACAGAAATGCAATTAGCTTAGCTGGAAAAAGTAAGTGCCCCCAGCCCCTGGCATTATCAGCTTGTGAGATTTACATCAGGTGCAACAAAACAGGTGGAAACAATTTACAAATCATCTGAGATTAGAACAAGGGACCCGACTATAGGGGTAGATGAGGAGCAAGGCCTAAACTACAGTCCCCACCAGAGAGTGAATCAACGGAGCCCAGAGCCCCTCACCAAGAATAAGATCATTGACGTCCTTATGTAAGGGAAGGAATTCAAGAGCAATTTTATAGGATATTCAAAGTAAACAACAAAGTCATACAAAACGAAGTGTACAGAAAACCTCATGACCCCTGACCACTGCTGGCTATGATAGAAAGGTGTCAGGACACAGGACATGGCAGCTCGCTGTGTATGGGGGGTGTAGTCACAGAGGGGTCAGAGCACCCATGCTGACCCCTGACCACTGCTGGATATGATAGAAAGGTGTCAGGACACAGGACATGGCAGCTCGCTGTGTATGGGGGGTGTAGTCACAGAGGGGTCAGAGCGCCCATGCTGACCCCTGACCACTGCTGGCTATGATAGAAAGGTGTCAGT
>WNYA01001130.1:0-23274 GCA_019512145.1 Engystomops pustulosus
TCCTAAACTGTATCCCACCACTGAGGTGTCCTAGACTGTATCCCACCACTGAGGTGGGATACAGTTTAGGACACCTCAGTGGTGGATACAGTCTAGGACACTTCAGTGGTGGGATACAGTCTAGGACTCCTCAGTGGTGGATACAGTCTAGGACACCTCAGTGGTGGGATACAGTCTAGGACACCTCAGTGGTGGGATACAGTCTAGTGGATACAGTCTAGGACACCTCAGTGGTGGGATACAGTCTAGGACACCTCAGTGGTGGATACAGTCTAGGACACCTCAGTGGTGGGATACAGTCTAGGACACATCAGTGATGGATACAGTCTAGGACACCTCAGTGGTGGGATACAATCTAGGACCAGTCTAGTACTTCAGTTTATAGCCTTTGCAGAGGGTTAAAAGAATTTGAGAGCAAGAATAACAGGAGGACAATAAGGTTAGGCTATACCCCAAGGGGCAGACATGGGGCATTACATTCCTCATGCCAATTCCCTGGTCCTGGAATTTCCGCTGAGATTTTTGTGATTTATTTTCGGTTTTCAGCTTTGCTCATGTGAGAATATAACGCTGTTCAGGCCCCAAGGATTTCCCCGCATTATAAATCTTCTTCGGATTTCATCCATCTAAACACTCTGTACAAGAAATCTACAAGACATGACCCCGAGCTGCTCCATCATCACTGCTGCTCCACTGCTCCTGATTCCTCTGTGCTGCTGTGGTGAGTAAGAACGAGGTGTGAGCGGAGGAGAGTTGGAGATGTCTTATTATTATAAGTAAGTTTAGTTTCTCCTGTTCTCCAGAATCTGAAGAACATGCAAGGTCTCTGTTATCTTGATAAAGGCAACTCTGACCCCGAATTGCGTTGATGTTGCGATTTATCATCTTATCTATTAAATAAAGCTCCTGCTATTATCTCTCAGGGACACATAAGAAAATCCTGTGTATACAATTGGGCAGATTTACTTACCCGGTCCATTCGCGATCCAGCGGTGCGTTCTCTGCGGTGGATTCGGGTCCGGCCGGGATTCATTAAGGCAGTTCCTCCGACGTCCACCAGGTGTCGCTGCTGCGCTGCAGAGCATCGGAACGCACTGGAGTTCACCGGCCTATTCCTAGTGAAGGTAAGTGCAAGCTGCGGCGGTTTTTCTGAATCCGTCGGGTTTTTGTTCGGCCACGCCCCCCAATTTCTGTCGCATTCATGCCAGCGCCGATGCGCCAAAATCCCGGCGCAATTCAGGGGTAATCGGCGCTAATCGGAAATATTTATGTAACACGTCAGGAAAACGCGAATCGGGCCCTTAGTAAATAAGCCCCAATGTGTATAAGATGTGGGGCGACCCCTTTCTACTGGTAGAAGATCATTTACCCCTAATCCTCAGAAGACCCCATTAAACCTGACAATTCCATGAAATGTCTCGGCCTCCCTGCAGGAAGATGGAGAAACGTCTCAGGAAAGACTAATGCGGCGTGCACATGACTGGTCGGCACCATGAACAGACCGTGTACAGCCCAAATTTTACAGTGACTGACCACAACGCAGAGGACGGGACCTCATAGTGATATATGATGCCGGGAGTCCCTGATTTCCTGTATCATAGCAGCATCATACAGTAATTATCACCATTATGTAGCACTATGATGCATGGAACCCCGTCCTCTGCACTGTGGTTGGTCCATGTAACTCGCCCTCTGCACAGTCCATTATCTATAGACCCATCCAGTCTGTACTTGGCATTTGGGGCTTCCAGATTTATCATGGGGGGACATCATGAAGTCTCCAGCAAAATTGAAAGGGACTGACCAACGCGCGGACCTGTGGCTCATACGGCTGCTGGATCCAAAGATTAACCCCTTAATGCTCTGCGCCGTACAAGCGGGATGAGCCCTCTTCATACATAGGTAGTGTTTGCTACATATTGCAGCAAATATTCAAATATCCTTTATTGCACATACAACATACACAGGATTAAACGGGGAAAGAAAAATCTTTTGAATATGTACTTCTCCAAAAACCTACAGGGCACTTTACTAAGAGGAAAAAGGGGAGGGGGATAAAAAAGAAGAGGGGGTCTTAGAGCAGGGGGGGGGGGGGGGGGGGGGGGGAGGGGGAACCAATACAGAACATAGAGAGGAAAGAAGAAAGAAAGGAGAGAAGAAAGCTGGATCCCCCGGCATACACTACCCGACCTCCAGAGACCATCCTATTTGTCAGCTGCTCTGTGGATTCCCTGGATGAATCTTCATCTATTTACATTATTAAGCTGGTAAATTAATATTAATGTGATGTACTGCCCCTACCCAGCCGCACGACGCCCCTCAGAATTCCAGCTTCAGCCAACCGATCCAGTTTTGCTTAAAATTCATATTGCTAACTAGACCTTGCTCCCACATAGATCCTTCATAACTATAGCACTCATTCATATTTCCCCCTATTATATCTACATCAATGTAGCTCAGTGATTTCCATTGTCCAGCAATGTTCTCACCACTGCACACAAACTACTGATTATCTAAATATCTAGAAGGGCAATAGCCGGACATGGGGAGGGGGGGGGGGGGGGTTATGTTACGTATTTCAAAATAAGCTCGAAAATATAATTCCAAATATTAACCACCTGGGCGCAGTCCCAATTCATATGTAGAGTTGTCACTGTAGCTATAAAGCCAAGATCACTACAAAGATGATTCATTCTAGCTAGTTTTTGGGGGAGTCGGGTACCATCTGGTGCGCAATTTGAAAAGATTAGTTATGTGGTTTGTACAAGTCTGAAATTGCCTTCATCCATTGCTCATACCATAGGGTCAGGTTTAATTCTTTTTCCCAATACCCTAACCCAGTGGTGGCGAACCTATGGCACGGGTGCCAGAGACGGCACTCAGAGCCCTTTCTGTGGGCACTTGGGCCATCACCCCAGGACAACAGACAGGACTCAAAGAATCTTCCTGCAGTTCCCAGCAACTTAAAAGAAGCTGCTTTCAGTCATATATTAAAGTGATACTGACTTCGCTACTTGGGTCTGTAGGAAGAGGGAGAATGATTAGACAGGGCCGAATTATCTTTGGAGGACCTCCTGCTGGCCCCACGATTCTCTGTGTACAGATGGGAACTGGAAAGAAGCTAAAATGATGAAACTTTTCCATCTTTCTACTGTGTTGCTGCCCTCAGGAGGCCAATAAGATTGAAAGTTGTTGAACAGGGAGCAATAAATTACTGCTTTAACTTTTGATTGGCACCTTGCGATAAATAAGGGGGTTTTGGGTTACAGTTTGGGCACTCGGCCGCTAAAAGGTTCGCCATCACTGTCCTAACCATAGCGATGTATAAAGTCCTTATAAGCAGCTGAGGTCCCCCCATTAGATCTAACAGATCTAGGCCCAGTATATACCGACTCTTCTAGGGAGTCACTATAAGTGTGTTATAGATCTCAGCCTATGAAAGGTAAACCAATCTCAGATCGGAAGGTTAGATTTCTGCCTCAATTCCTTGAAGGTTACATAGCTACCGTCCTTCCTCATTGACTCCAAGCTATTAATGCCAGCCTGGATCCAGTCCGTCAAATCCAAATTTTCAATAAGGATTTGTAGCGACTCTAAGTCTATATCCTTGGGGGAGAATTTGACCTTATCCTCAAATAGTTTACAGTATTTCCTCCAGGCATGTAGTGTGAATCGTGTAGTTTCCAAGGTATCGCTACATATGGTTCCTAATCTTTTTTTCCCTTTCAGCTCCAGGGCCTTTAGTGTCGATAGCTTAGCCATTTCTAATTCAATAGTCATCCACCAATCTTGCATCTCGCCTCCCAACCACCACTTCCTAATGGCTTCCAATAGAGCCGCTTCTTGGTAGCACACTATGTTGGGGAGCCCTGCACCACCCACATTTTTTGGGCAGTAAATAACCCGCCTAGAAATTCTTGGCTTTGTAAATGACCAGGCCCCGAGAGCTCTGTAACTCTCTATGTCCTTGATAGAATGTCTGGGTAAAGGTCAGATTGTGGTCCTTAATCGCATCCATATAAATCAACGGGGAAGGACAACGATGCGTCGGCCACAGAAAACCAGTAAAAGACAAAGCCAGTTTGGTGTCTCCAGCATCCAATGTGTTCATTAAGAGTTTCTTTACTTACACTTGATTAAAAAATAGATGAACATCCACAACTGAGATACAAAATAAGATGAACCAACGCATTTCCAGCCGATACATGTGGAGGAGGATCCATCTCCATCGGAGCAGCAATACTGTCGATAGGATGGACTTTACTAAAAGTTAATTGGGAGTAAACAATGGGTAGTCCCAAAATATTTGGAACAGAGATCATCCTGGTGGAGAATAGATACTCCTGGTGGAGCAGCGATCATTCTGGTGGAGCAGCGATCCTTCTGGTGGAGCAGAGATCCTTCTGGTGGAGCAGCAGTCTAGGACACCTCAGTGGTGGATACAGTCTAGGACACCTCAGTGTTCGGATACAGTCTAGGACACCTCAGTGGTGGGATACAGTCTAGGACCATTCTATTGGTGCCAGGTGTTTTTTTCCCACTAGTACTTCAGATTTCAGCTTTTGCAGAGGGTTAAAAGAATTTGAAAGAATAACAAGAGGACAATAAAGTCAGGCTATACTTAGTCACCCCAAGGTGCAGACATGGAGGATGTGCCTACTTCCTATTCCTCCTTGGTTCTCTGAACTGGTTGTTATTTAAACAGCAGGTCAATGTGAATAGAATCCCACCACAGCCACCGGGTCCCCTCGTAGTTGTGTGTGACGTGTAATTGCCAAATCAACCACTGGTAATAGGAGAGTGATGTAGGGTCTGGGGACAGACTAAAACACAGACAGATGCAGTGGGCCCGGAGACTGATCCCCTTTCCAGCTCCCCCTGCCTAATGTACTTGACTTACCCTAAACAGTAAGGGGCAACTAAAAGACTTCCCCTTCCTGTGTTAGAGGGAAAATACAGAATCTCAGGACAGAAGGGTAGTCTGAATACAGGCAAAAGGACATGGTAGGAAAGTATCAATCTTATCCCTGTTATGTGGAGGCTGAAGATCAATAATCTATAAATCACTAGAAATTTTACATTGCATTTCACTGCCAGAACCTGAAGAACAGTGAAGGTTTCCTTCTCCCATTACGTTCCTCATACCAATTCCCTGGTCCTGGAATTTCCGCAGAGATTTTTGTGATTTATTTTCAGTTTTCAGCTCTGCTCATGTGAGAATATAACGCTGTTCAGACCCCAAGGATTTCCCCGCATTATAAATCTTCTTCAGATTTCATCCATCTAAACACTCTGTACAGGAAATCTACAAGACATGACCCCGAGCTGCTCCATCATCACCGCTGCTCCACTGCTCCTGATTCCTCTGTGCTGCTGTGGTGAGTAAGAACGAGGTGTGAGCGGAGGATGAAGAGAGTTAGAGATGTCTTATTATAAGTAAGTTTAGTTTCTCTTGTAACTGGAGAACATGCAAGGTCTCTGTTATCTTGATAAAGGGCAACTCTGACCCTGAAACGCGCTGCTGCGCTGAAGACCATCGGAACGCACTGAAGTACACCGAGCCATCTTGGGTGAAGGTTAAGCGCGTGTCGATCGACACTTTTTTTTTTTAAATGCAGCGGTTTCTCCGAATCCGTCTGGTTATTGTATGGCCACGCCCTCCGATTTCCGTCGTGTGCATGCCGGCCCCGATGTGCCACAATCTGATCGTGAGTGCCAAAAACCCGGGGCAATTCAGGGAAAATCGGCGCAAAACGGAAAAATTTGGTTAACCCGACGCAAAAACGCGAATCGGGTTCTTAGTAAATGACCCCCAATGTGTATAAGATGTGGGGTGACCCCTTTCTACTGGTAGCAGATCATTTACCCCTAATCCTCAGATGACCCCATTACACCTGACAATTCCATGAAATGTCGAGGTCCCTGATTCCGGTTGTCGGTTCCTGTAGATGATGGTTTTTACATCACATGGGGTGCAGGACATCTCCTTGGGCGCCGTGTCCTTGTTCTGGAAAGAATATAACAAGATGTCACTCATGACTTATATAATGGGGTGTCAATTGTTTTAATAGTTGGACTAGTAAGATTTTTTATAAAAAGTTACAAAAAAATGTCTCCCTGCAGGAAGATGGAGAAACATCTCAGGAAAGACTAAGGCGGGGTGCATATGACTGGTCAGACCATGAACAGACTGTGTACGGCCCAAATTTTACAGTGACTGACCACAGCGCAGAGTACGGGACTACATAGTGATATATGATGCTGGGAGTCCCTGATTTCCTGTAACATAGCAGCAACACACAATTATATAGCACTATGATGCATGGAACCCCGTCGTCTGCACTGTGATTGGTCCATGTAACTCGCCCTCTGCACAGTCCATTATCCATAGACCCATCCAGTCTGTACCTGGCATTTGGGGCTGCCAGATTTATCATGGGGGGACATCATAAGGTCCCCCCAATATGTTACATATTTTTTAAATAAGCTCGAAAATCTAATTCCAAATATTAGCCACCTGGGCACAGACCCATTCCGTCAAATCCAAATTTTCAGTAAGGATTTGTAGTGATTCTAAGTCTATATCCTTGGGGAGAATTTTACCTTATCCTGAAATAGTTTACTCCAGACATGTAGTGTCAATGGTGTCGTTTTCAAGGTATCGCTACGCATGGTTCCTAATCTTTTTTTCCCTTTCAGCTCCAGGGCCTTTAGTGTCGATATCTTAGCCATTTCTAATTCAATGGTCATCCACCAATCTTGCATCTCGCCTCCCAACCACCACTTCCTAATGGCTTCCAATAGAGCCGCTTCTTGGTAGCACACTATGTTGGGGAGCCCTGCACCTCCCAAATTTTTTGGGCAGTACATAACCCGCCTAGAAATTCTTGGCTTTTTAAATGAGCAGGTCCCAAGAGCTCTGTAACTCTCTATGTCCTTGATAGAATGTCTGGGTAAAGGCGCAGGGATACCTCTAAGAATGTATATAGGAGAAAAAATTCTATCAAGTGGGGATGTCGCTATAGATGAGCCCCTCTTACAGAGTATTTTAACCCTATCCAGTAGCTGCTGGCTGTTCACTCTCCTAGTATCATCTAAGGTCCGTCCTATCTGAACGCCTCGGTATAGAAAGCTCCTTTTAGCCCATAAGAATTTAAATGTATCGATTATTTCCTGATTGAGCACGGGGGTTTCCATTAAAGAGCAAAATATGACTTTTATCTACATTCACTTTATAAACGCCTTAATCGTAGTCCCTAATGCACTAAGCGATCCTAATGGATCTGTGCACGAAATCACGATGTCCTCTGCATATAGAGTGACTTTGTATTCCGATGTATTTGTTTTGATATCCTTTATCTCTCTATTCTGCCTTATGGAATGTGCCAATGGTTCGATAAAAAGGTTAAAGAGCAGGGGTGACAGTGGACACCCCTGTCTTGTGCCGTTACTTAGCTCAAAACTTCCACTAGAGAGGCCCATACCAGTTACAGCGGCAGATGGCCGGATATACAGTCTCATAACCAGGAGAACAAAGGTTTCAGATAGACCCATGTGCACCATAACTTCCCCTCCAGGCTGTTGCATAGATTCTTGATTTGTGTTTCTATTTCCATACGATGTAAATTCGATAGTGTTGTTTTCAACCTCCATCTGGGTCTACTTTTCCGAAAGGAATTTATAAAGAGGGAGATATCTCCATACATCGTGGAGGTCTAATTTAGTAATCAGCTCTTTAATGGATGTCCATTTTGCGCTGGTGGTCGCGTCTAAATCGGGGTCCACTATGGCATTGAAATCACCCCCAATAATTATTCTCCCTAGTTCCATTTCCTTAATTTTCTAAAATACTTTCTGTAAAAATTTACGCTGACTATCATGAGGAGCGTAAATAATTACCAACGTAAAGGGGAGACTATTTACAGTGTATTATAATAAATCTACCCTCTTGGTCACATATTGTTTTATTAACCTTCAGGGGGGACTGTCATGGAGTGCGACTAGGACCCCTCCCTTTTTCTTTGCATTGCAACCGTAGAAGATCCTACTAAATTGAGAATTGAATCTATAAACATCTTCCTGTTTTTACAATTTTACATTGTGTTCTGAGAATTTCCTTCCACGCAAAAAACCTTCTCCTGGACACATTTAGACCCTTAAATTAAGGCTTAAGATAGCAACACTCATATTATTGATATAAACTTAACATTCCCTCCAGCTCCCTTCAGAACTTCCCCCTCCCCAACCCCCCTCGAACCCTCCACCCAAAGACCTTTACAAGAAGGATGTGACATATTGGGGCTCATTTACTAAGAGTCCATCGGACGCACTTTCGTCGGGTTTCCCAACGATTTCCATTTTGTGCCGAATTGCCACAGGATTTTGGCGCATGCGATCGGATTTTGGCGCATCGCCCGGATTTCACACGTCAGAAATCGGGGGCGTGGCCATTGGACAACCCGACGGATTCCGAAAAAAACGCGGAATTTAAAAAGGTCAGATTTCTAGCACAAAATAAATATAAAGACAGTCGACTCCTCAGATTGTGGTCCTTAATCGCATCCATATAAATCAACGGGGAAGGACAACGACGCGTCGGCCACAGAAAACCAGTAAAAGACAAAGCCAGTTTGGTGTCTCCAGCATCCAATGTGTTCATTAAGAGTTTCTTTACTTACACTTGATTAAAAAATAGATGAACATCCACAACCGAGATACAAAATAAGATGCACCAACGCATTTCCAGCCGATACATGTGGAGGAGGATCCATCTCCATCAGAGCAGCAATACTGTCGATAGGATGGACTTTACTAAGAGTTAATTGGGAGTAAACAATGGGCAGTCACAAAATATTTGGAACAGAGATCCTCCTAGTGGAGCATAGATACTCCTGGTGGAGCAGCGATCCTTCTGGTGGAGCAGAGATCCTCCTGGTAGAACATATTTCCTCCTGGTGGATCAGAGATCCTCCTGGTGGAGCAGCGATCCTTCTGGTGGAGCAGAGATCCTCCTGGTAGAACATATTTCCTCCTGGTGGAGCAGAGATACTCCTGGTGGAGTAGAGATCCTCCTGGTGGAGCAGAGATACTCCTTGTGGAGTAGAGATCCTCCTGGTGGAGCAGAGATCCTCCTGGTGGAGCATAGATACTCCTGTTGGAGCAGAGATCCTTCTGGTGGAGCAGAGATCATCCTGGTGGAGCAGAGATCCTTCTGGTGGAGCAGAGATCCTCCTGGTAGAACAGATTTCCTCCTGGTGGATCAGAGATCCTCCTGGTGGAGCAGAGATCCTTCTGGTGGAGCAGAGATCCTCCTGGTGGAGCAGAGATCCTTCTGTTGGAGCAGGATCCTTCTGATGGAGCAGAGGTCCTTCTGAGGAAGTAGAGATCCTTCTGCTGGAGCAGAGATCCTTCTGCTGGAGCAGAGATCCTTCTGTTGGAGCAGGATCCTCCTGGTGGATCAGAGGTCCTTCTGGGGCAGCAGAGATCCTTCTGCTGGAGCAGAGATCCTTCTGGTTTCCGGCACCTCCAGTAAACATCGGATATCATGGGTAAAGCCGATTAATTCATTTAGGGGGGATAGGACCCGTTTAACAAAATTTTATATAAGTTCTCTTCATACATTATGGAAAGGAGCCTGCAGGAGCTTCTGACCAAATGACTGGCCAAATTTTGTCTGGAAGGGGTCTATCTAGCCATCTTTACCATCGATCCACAAATGAATGGTTATGAAGCCCCTTCTTGGTAGATCCCTGTATCAGATTCGTCCATACGATGTCAGTTTTGGGACCATTGATGACCCTAGAACTTCAGCAGTAAATTGAGTGATCATTGGGTAGGAAGATTCTGGTGGAGAGGATTCGGGAGAGGCCGCCCTCACGTCTGTGCTCGGTAGTGCATATTGGATGTTGGAGATACCAAAGTGCCTTCATCTGCTCAGGTTTGTAGCCCAGATTCTCGGCAGGACACATGAGGGACATCCCAGATTTGTGCTCGTAGCCTGACGATGCCAAAAGTTGTTATAATTGGAGAAGTTAAATAATGAGATGATAAGGAAGTTTTCTGATGAACTTTGAATCTTATTTTATCCAGAAAACTTGAAGAAAATTCTAGCAAACAATCAGATCCTTCACCCGAATCTCGGGAAGAAGCTTCGAGGGACATAGGGACATAAGGAGAAACCAACTTCTCTAAATACTGAAACATCCCATCCTAATAATTACTGGAGTAGAAAAATCCTATCCAGAAATTGGGGCAGTAAACCCCTCCCCCCCATTTCCCCCCCCCCCCCCCCCCCAACACTAAAGGCAGGATAAGATGCAGTCACTTAATTTAAAGATTTTCCCATGGGTAGCACCTGGTATCGTAACCGATCCCTATCCATTTCTAACCAGCTGAGCTGCAATAGTAGAAATAAAACACATGGGGAGTTATTTTTTATTCGAAAGCAGCCATGTTTTCACGCCCTGGACAGCCCCTTTAAGTATTGGTTCAAATGCAAAGAGTTTTAAGCATAAATGTCAAGTGGCCAACCCCTTTAATCTAACCCTGGTCATTGATTCTACCAGAAACGGCAACATGATTACTGTTACATCATATTTTATATTGTATGATGAATTGCAATATTTTAAGTGGAGAATTCCCTGGATCTTTGTGGGAAGGAGCCTGTCCAGTGGGAGGAGCCTGATGTATATGAATACAGGAATACCGTATTTCCCACAATGCACATCAAATGGATGATTGTTTTGTAAATGCTGTGAAGTCAAGAATCAGGATTCTGATCATTAGTGATTGTTGCTGTATGAGGACTTGTTTTCTGTTGGATAAGTCCCAGAGTCTAATGGCACCAAAGTCATATAGTTCTTTAGAAGTTTTACAATTTTTTTTTTCACAATTTAATCCCTTTTTTCTTTGTAAAAACATTTTTAATTTCATAAACCCATTACTATATTTTTCCCCAGGAAAACTTCATCTTTTTGCTGCCATTTTGCCTTACAGTTCTTACTACTACTTACTAATTTTTTTTTATTTTTTACTATAATTTTTTTTGCAACCATTGTGTAGTTTGAGTAATTACAGATTCGCTGATACCAATTATGTTTATTTTTATTTTTCCAAATTTCGGGCAGGATAATTGTCAATTTTTTACTTTCTATTTTTTTTTTAAACAAGACTTTATTAAATTAATTTAAATTTTTTTTTAATGTTATATCGCCAATTATAAAGCGCTTCACACACTGACCCTCTGAAAGACTGACATATGATGGGGTGACGAATCTTAAAGAGGGAGTCCTCTCCTTAACCCCGGATCTAAAGGGTTAACACTGCCTCTGGAACTTCTCTCCACAATCTGTACCAATCTCCGAGCCTGAAAATGCAGCCAGAAGTGATAGAAGGGAAGGAATCGGAGACCCTTATTTTATCCTCTAAATTCTTGATATTCCAATTTTTCTCAATTCTGGTAAATTCTTTCCATTCCCGGTGGAGACTCGTGAACAAAGTCATTGATAATGTAGATAAAATGTTGTTATATTGAACCTTCATGATTTATCTGATGTCAGTTTCTTGCCTGTATTAGGTTGTCCACGTCCACTGCCTGAGCTCAGTGATGATCATGTGGAACGTCAGTCACATTCCCACCACTTTCCACCTGGTTGGCTTGCCAGGCCTGGAGAACATCTACGGATGGATATCAGTTCCCTTCTGTTTCATGTTCTTCGTCTCCATCGTGGGGAATGGTCTCATCCTCCACGTGGTACATCATAACCACAAACTCCATCGGCCCATGTTCCTGCTCCTGTCCACATTGGCCATCACTGACATCCTCTTCTCACTCTCCACCAGTCCCTCGGTGCTCAGCATCTTCTTGTTCCACCACCATAAGATCCAGTCTCAGTTGTGTCTCTTCCAGATGTTCTTCATCCACTCATTGTCTATCACAGAGTCAACACTCTTGGTTGCCATGGCCTTTGACCGTTTTGTGGCCATCTGTCACCCTCTAAGGTACACGGTCATTCTTACCAATTCAGTTGTGGCCAAGATCATCCTGATTTCAGCCTTTCGAGGGACAATTATTCACATCCCACCAGTCGGCAGTCTCCAGTTTCTTCCATACTGTAAGGGGAATGTCCTGTCCCACTCATACTGTTTGCACCAGGATGTGATGAAGTTGGCATGTGATGGCACCAACACCTTCAACATTGTGTACGGCCTCATCGTGATCATCTGCACGGTAACTGTAGACATGATTGTAATTGTCATCTCCTACGTCCTGATCATCAGAGCGGTTCTCCACGCCACCTCCAAGATGGAGCAGTACAAGTTGTTTAACACGTGTGTGTCCCATCTCTGGGCAGTCTGCATGTTCTACATCCCCATGGTTGCCCTATCTGTGGTCCACAGATTCCACATACATGTCCCTCCAGGTTTTATAAACTTCATGGCCAACGCTTACCTCTTTGTTCCACCAATGCTGAACCCAATCATCTACAGCATCAAGAGCCGACAAATTCGTGAGAGCTTCCGAGAAACCTTCCACCTGAGGAAAGTTCTCTGGTAGAGGGTGCAGAGCCCACCATGGAGGTCAAGGGTTCAGTGTAGGAGAACAATGCAGGACATCATGTGGGACGTAGAGATGCTCTAAAGCTCAACATCAAATAAACTCAGTTATCCTCAAAAATTGGCTGATTTCTTCACTCTTCTCCTGCTCTCTGTGCCTGACACGGTATAAGTCTACACTACACATACAGTACATGTATATACACTGGCTATAATAGTATACACAACAGTACACAACAGCACACGGCTCATTATATATCCCTGGTCATGTGATGTCACACAGGTGCACGGCTCATTATATATCCCTGGTCATGTGATGTCACACAGGTGCACAACTCGTTATATCCCTCGTCATGTAATGTCACACAGGTGCACAACTCGTTATATCCCTTGTCATGTAATGTCACACAGGTGCACGGCTCATTATATCCCTCATCATGTAATGTCACACAGGTGCACAACTCGTTTAATCCCTCGTCATGTAATGTCACACAGGTGTATGGCTCGTTATATCCCTGGTTATGTGATGTCACACAGGTGCATAGTTTGTTATATCCCTGGTCATGTGATGTCACACAGATGCATGGCTTGTTATATCCCTGGTCACGTTATGTCACACAACTGCACCGCTCATTTTATCCCCAGTCATGTGATGTCACACAGGTGCACGGCTCATTATATCCCTCATCATGTAATGTCACACAGGTGCACGACTCGTTATATACCTGGTCATGTGATGCCACACAGGTGCATGGCTCGTTATATCCCCGGTCATGTGATGCCACACAGGTGCACAGATCGTTATATCCCCGGTTATGTGATGCCACACAGGTGCAATGATCGTTATATCCCATGTTATGTGATGTCACACAGTTGCACAGATCGTTATATCCCTTGTTATGTGATATCAAAGAGGTGCATGACTCATTATATACCTGGTCATGTGATATCACACAGGTGCACGGCTCATTATATCCCTTGTTATGTGATGGCACACAGGTGCAGGGCTCGTTACATCCCTGGTCATATGATGTCACACAGGTGCACGGTTTGTTATAACCCCGGTCATGTGATGTCACACAGGTGCACGGCTTGTTATATCCCTGGTCATGTGATGTCAAAAAGGTGCACAGCTTGTTTTATCTCTGGTCATGTGATGTCACACAGGTGCACGGCTCATTATATCCCTAGTCATGTGATGTCACACAGGTGCACAACTTGTTATATCCATGGTCATATGATGTCACACAGGTGCGCGGTTTGTTATATCCCTTGTCATGTGATGTCACACAGGTGCATGGCTCGTTATATCCCCGGTCATGTGATGTCACACAGGTGCACAGCTCATTATATCCCTGGTAATGTGATGTCACACAGGAGCATGGCTCATTATTTCCCTGGTCATGTTTTGTCACACAGGAGCACGGATCATTATATCCCTGGTTAAGTGATGTCACACAGGTGCACGGCTCATTGTATCCCTTGTTATGTGATGTCACACAGGTGCATAGTTTGTTATATCCCTGGTCATATGATGTCACACAGGTGCATGGCTTGTTATATTCCTGGTCATATGATGTCACACAGGTTCATGGCTTGTTATATCCCTGGTCATGGGATGTCACACAGGTGGACAGCTCGCTATATCCCCGGTCATGTGATGTCACACAGGTGCACGGCTCATTATATCCCTGGTCATGGGATGTCACACAGTTGCATGGCTTGTTATATCCCTGGTCATGTGATGTCACGCAGGTGCACAGCTTGTTATATCTCTGGTCATGTGATGTCACGCAGGTGCACAGCTTGTTATATCCCTTGTCATGTGATGTCACACAGGTACATGGCTTGTTATATCCCCGGTCATGTGATGTCACACAGGTGTACAGCTTGTTATATATCTCTGGTCATGTAATGTCACACAGGTGCATGGCTAGTTATATCCCCGGTCATGTGATGTCACACAGGTGCAAGGTTCATTATATCCTCGGTCACGTGATGTCACACAGGTGCACGGCTCGTTATATCCCCGGTCATGTGATGTCACATAGGTGCATGGATCGTTATATCCCTGTCATGTGATGTAACACAGGTGCATAGCTCGTTATAGGTGCATATCCCCGGTCATTTGATGTCACACAGGTGCACGGCTTGTTATTTCCTTGGTCATGTAATGTCACACAGGTGCACGGCTCTTTATATCCCTGGTCATGTGATGTCACACAGGTGTACAGCTCGTTATATATCTCTGGTCAGGTGATGTCACACAGGTGCATGGCTTGTTATATCCCTGGTTATGTAATGTCACACAGGTGCACGGATCATTGTATCCCTGGTCATGTGATGTCACACAGGTGCATGGCTCGTTATATCCCCGATAATGTGATGACACACAGGTGCACGGCTCATTATATCCCTAGTCATGTGATGTCACACAGGTGCACGGCTCATTATATCCCTAGTTCATGTGATGTCACACAGGTCACGGCTCATTATATCCCCGAGTAGTGATGTCACACAGGTGTACGGATCATTTATGTCCCTAGTCATGTGATATTACCAGGTGCACAGCTCATTATCCCTAGTTATGTGATGTCACACGGGCATGGCTCATTTATCCCTAGTCATGTGTGTCACCAAGGTGCATGGCTCGTTATATCCCCATCTTGGTGAGGTCACACGTGCAAGCGTATATCCGTCATGTGATGTCACACAGGTGCACGGCTCTTTATATCCCGGTCATGTGATGTCACACAGGTGAGCTACGTATCATATTCCCGGTCATGTGATGTCCACACAGGTGTATGGCTCGTTATATCCTTGGTCATGTGATGTCACACAGGTGCACGGCTCATTATATCCCTGTCATGTGATGTCACACAGGTGCAAGGCTGGTTATATCCCTAGTCATGTGATGTCACAGGTGCATGGCTCATTATATCCCTGGTATGTGATGTCACACAGGTGCACAGATCTATATCCCGGTCATGTGATGTCACACAGGTGCATAGCTCATTATATACCCCGGTCATGTGATGTCCACAGGTGAATGGCTCGTTATATCCGCGTCATGTGAGTCACAAGGTGCACAGATCATTATATCCCGGTCATGTGATGTCACACAGGTGCATGGCTCGTTATATCCTGGTCATGTGATTGTCACACAGGTGCAGGGTATCATTATATCCTCGTCTGTGATGTCACACAAGGTGCACGGCCTGGTTATATCCCTGAGTCATGTGATGTCACACAGGTGCACGGCTCTTATATCCCTGTTCATGTGATGTCACAACAGGTGCACGGCTGTTATATCCCTGGTCATGGATGTCACACAGGTGCATGGTCATTATATCCCGGTCATGTATGTCACAAGGTGCACGGATCCATTATATCCCGGTCATGTGATGTCACACAGGTGCTAGTATTATCTCCCGGTCATGTGATGTCACACAGGTGCAGGCTTGTTATATCCCGGTCATGTATGTCCACAGGTGCAACGATCTTATATCCCTGGTCATGTGATGTCCCACAGGTGCGGATCGTTTTAATCCTTGAGTCATGTGATGACACAGTGAAGGCTCATTATATCCCTAGTCATGTGATGTCACACAGGTGCACGGTGGTTATATCCCTAGTCATGTGATGTCACACAGGTGCACGGCTCATTATATCCCTAGTCATGTGATGTCACACAGGTTTCAGGCTCGTTATATCCCTGTCATGTGATGTCACACCGGTGCAGGCTCTTATATCCCTAGTCATGTGATGTCACACAGATGCACGGCTCGTTATATCCCCGGTCATGTGTGTTCATACAGGGCAGGCTCCTTATATCCCTGGTCATGTGATGTCCACAGGTGACGGCTCGTTAATCCTGGTCATGTGAATGTCCACAGGGTGCAGGCTCATTATCCCTAGTCTGTGATGTCACACAGGTGCACGGCTCAGTATTCCCCAGTCATGTGATGTCACAAGGTGCACGGCTCGATTATATCCCGGTATGTGATGTCACCACAGGTGCACGGCTCATTATATCCTAGTCATGTGATGTCACACAGGTGCACGGCTCATTATATCCCTAGTCATGTGATGTCACACAGGTGCACGGCTCATTATATCCCCGGTCATGTGATGTCACACAGGTGCACGGCTCGTTATATCCCGGTCTGTAGTCACACAGGTGCACGCGTTATATCTGGTCATGTGAGTCACCACCGGTGGCACGGCTCGTTATATCCCTGTGGTCAGTGATGTCCAACAGGTGCACGGCTCTTTAATCCTGGTCATGTGATGTCACACAGGGCAGCGCATTAATACCCGGTCATGTGATGTCACACAGGTGCAGGCATCGTTAGATCCCGGTCATGTGATGTCACACAGGTGCACGGTATCATATATCCCCGGTCATGTGATGTCACACAGGTGCAGGCCGTTAATCCCTGGTCATGTGATGTCACCAGATCTGATTGTGTTAAAGCTTGGCATCACATGACTGGAGCTGTGACCATGAGGTGACCTGTGTGTGAACAGTACCTGAGGACAAGATAAGAAAGATACTATGAGCAAATTCATAGAACAAAACCACCGCTTCCCTGTCACCGGTCACCTTATAATCCTAAGAAAACAGCTTGGTAGTATACATACACACACCCACAGCTGGTGCAGAACCTTCTTGCTATGAGCACAGGAGCTGTGTATACAAAGCAGCACAGGAATAAGCCCACTCATACCACCAAGGGGTTAAGCAGTAGGTTCTCGCCTGGTCTGCGGCTGCCCCCCAGCCCGGAGCGGCCCCGGTGGTTCTAGTCTGGGTTATAAAGACTGCTCAGCGACTGCACCGGGCAGACTCAAGGTGTACAGACCGGGGCGCCAGATTCCCTCATGGATACGGATGTAAGCTGCAGGCACGGATCTGTTCTGCTCCGTCACACTGCAGTCACAGGTCAACAGGTCTAGTATTAGGATTCATCGAATAGAAAAATAGGGAATGAGAGGGAGAAAATGAATTATATTTATACATACACATATATACATATATACACTGACCATAATAGTCCACAACACATCCACATATAGATATAATATATAGTAATACTGACCAGTAATAGTACACACCATAACACAACACTATATATATATATATTCGTTAAATAGTACACACCACACATACATAATATATATATATATATAGATATTATATAATATATGATACTGAGTATAATAGTACACCACACACACACACACACACATATATATATATATATATATATATACACTGACCATAATAGTACACACACACACATATATATATATATATATATATATATACTGAGTATAACTAGTAACCACACCCATATATATACAATTGACGGACACACATGATATTGACATATATATATATGTAGACAGTAAATATCCACACACGTTATTATATGATTTATATAGGTGGTGGTACGTATGTGTGTATGTGTGTGTAGTGTGTGTATGTGTGTATGTGTGGTGTATATATGTAGTATATATGTATTATGTATGATGTATGTGTGTGTGTATTGTATGTTAGTTGTATATTGTGTATGTGTTGTGATGTACTGCTGTTATGTGTGTGTCTGTAGTGTATGTTGTTATGTGCCTGTATCTGATGTATGTTCATGTGTGTGTCCTTCTACTGGTGTGTCTGTAAGTGTAAGTGCCGTTGTGGATTGTACTGTGTGTTATCTGTATGTACTGTAACTCTCGTTGTGTGTGTCTGTGTGTTATTCTACTACTCTCTCTGTTTTTGTGTCCCCTACTTGACTCTGCCCCGTCACTGTACACTCCCACATTTTGCACAGTCGTCTCCTGTGACCAGAAACTGCATAGATTCGGGGTTTTTGAGCCAAAGTTTTCACCCCCTCTTTCCACAATCCATTCTATACCACCCCACTATTACAGGAACCATGTCTGCATGGCTGGAGGCAGTTCAGAAGCTTGTAGCCGGGATTGGCTCCACTTCTGCCACGGTCATTAATATGAGATCTGAGCTGTGATTGTGCTTTTGCTCTGCACCCAGGTCATTAATATGAGCTCTGAGCTGTGATGCTAACTACAGACAGGGGGTCATTTACAAAGGGCCGATTCGCGTTTTCCCCGACGCGTTACCCCGATGTTTCCGAATTTTGCGCCGATTGTAACCTGAATTGCCCCGGGTTTTGGCGCACGCGATCGGAATTTTGGCGCATCGGCGCCGGTCTGGCAGCGACCGGAAATCGGGGGCGGCGGCCGAACGAAAACCCGAGACTTCTTCGGAAAAACCGCCGCATTTAAAAAAAAATTGTGTCGCGAAAATTCCCTCCACCTCATCCTGGACCGGCCGGTGTATTTTCGAGGCATCCAGCGGACCTCAGCGCAGCAGCGCCCACGTGTGGATGCGGAGAAATGCTTTGATGATCCGTCCGGACCGAATCAGTGCAGAGAGCGCGACCTCTGGATCGCGAACGGCAGGCCAGGGTAAGGTAATCTGCCCCACATGATATAGGGACACTTATGTGTGAGGTAAGATGTAGAGAGACAGAGATAGGGGGAGATTATCAGAAATGTCTGAGGGAAAACTGTGTCAGAGATCAGCTGTATTTTATAACATTTGTGTGGGAAACTGGAGCTCTGAGTGGTTGCCACGGAACTAGAACATTCTTCTCTCAGACACTTCTGATAAATCTCCCATAGACAAAGTGACTGGAGACAAAGACGTCAAAGACAGTCAACACAGAGGACATACAGAGACAATCAACTTCCAGAGACAGAAAGTCAGAGACAGAGGACAGTCAATCGCAACAAAGACCACAGGCGGGTCAAAAGACAAGAAGATCTGAGATAGGTCAGTTGAGGACAGAGACAGACAGAAATTGGAGTCAGGACATCAGCGAAAACCGGAGTCAAAGAGTAGACAGACAAATGACAGAGCTCCTGAAAGACAGACACAGTCAGAGAGATATAGTTACATAGAAAATATTTTTTGTTAATCCCGTTAATATTGTTATGCTCAAGAGAGTTATTTTCTATCCCGGACATATTATATCACTGACTATAATAGGACACACATATATCACTGACTATAAATGTAACAGTACACACCAACTATATATACTGACTATAATAGGACACACATACATCAGAATGCCTAACCGTACACACACATATATATATACTGCCTATAATGAGACACACCATAACTACGATCAAACATGTACACACCATATATATACTGACTATAATAGGACACACAATTATACATCACATGATCATCAACAGTTTACACACGCAATATATTATATCTGACTATAAGGGACCATATAACACACTGATCATAACAGTACACACATTACTATATAACTGACTAAATGGGAACCACATATACATACACTGTTCATAACAGTACACATATATATAATATATAGAGATATATTATATATATATATGCTATTAACTGGACTACAATACATGAGCACAGTACACACACATATATATACTGACATGCACACATATCATACACGATCCATACACATATACATATCTGGCATATTATTAGACTGACTATATCTATAAGGACGTACAGCACTACAATATGACTGTCATGGGACACAAAATACCTGATCATAACAGTACACATAATATATATTATATCTATATATATATACGACTTTAATGGACACACATATACATACACGTCAAACATACAACCTACAATATATATCTGACTATTATAGGGCACCATCATATACATTACACTGATCATAACAGTACACGCATATATATATCTGACTTTAATGGGACACACATCTACATAACTGATCATAACAGTACACCCACATATATATACTGACTATTAATGGGACACAATACATAACATGATCATAAGTACCACACATAGATATAGACTATATAGGCACACATCATAATACCTAACTGTCATAACAGTACCGTCTATTAGATACTGACGTTAATGGGACACACTATACATACACTGATCATAACAGTACACACACAATATATCTCCTAGATTATAGGAACCATATACCATACACTGGATAAAAAAAAAAAAAAAAAAAAAAATCATAAATAACGTACACGCATATATATATACTGACTTAAGGTGGGACACACATATACATACAACTGATCTATAACAGTACACAAACATATATATATATATACTGACTATAATGGAACACAATATACTTACATGATCATAACAGTACACACACATATAATACTGACTATAATAGGACACACATATACTACACTGATCATAAACAGTACAACGCATCATATATATCATACTGACTATAATGGGACACACATATACATACATCTGATCAAACAGTACACACATATAGATACTATATATATTAGATTCTATATATATATACTGACATAATGGAACAATCACATATCAAACATCACGTGATCATAACCAGTCAACCACACAGTATATATACTGACTATAATGCGACCACACATACATACACTGATCATAAACAGTACACATTATATATAGATATATATATATGATATATATATATATATATACTGACTTTAATGGACACACATTATACATACCTGATCATAACAGTACAACACACTATAATACGACTATAATGTGGACACATACATACACTGATCATAACGTACACACACATATATATCTGCATTACTAGGACACACAATACATACACCTGAAAAACAGTACACCCATATTATATACTGACTTAATGGGACAACATCATATACATACATGATCATAACAGTACACACACATATAATATACTGACTATTATAGGACACATTATACTAAACTGATCATAAATAACAGTACACGCAGTAATATATACTCGACGTATATGGACACACAATATACATACACTGATCATTAACAGTACCACAAACATATATAATATATGATACTGACTATAGAGGGACACACAGATATCATACACTGATCATAACAGTACACACCATCTAAATATATCGACTATAATAGGACACACTATACACACTGATCATAACAGTACACCCACGCATATATATAAGACTTAATAATGGGACACACATATACATACACGATCATAACAGTAACATACACAATATATATACTGGAACTATAATGGGAATCAAAGATATACATGATCATAACAGTACACCACACATATTATATATAATTATAATATATATATAATATACTGACTTAATGGACACACATAACATACACTGATCATAACAGTACACACACATTATAACTGAACTATAATGGACCACACATTATACATACACTGATCAACCAGTACAACACACCTATATTACTGACTAGTTATAGGACACACATTAACATACATGATCATAACAACACACACATATATATACTGACTATCTAAGGACACCACCTATACATACACTGATCATAACAGTACACACACTATATATTATATGACTATTATAGGCACCACAATATACATACACCTGATTCAACTACACCAGATAAATAAGCTAGGACTCATATGATCACGTATATAATAGACTATATATAACTGCAAATAGGACACACATATACGCTCACTGTCTAATAGTACCCACACATATTATAATACTGACGTTAAGGACACCACATACATAGCACTGATCATACACAGTACACACATATATATATACTGACTATAAGGGGACACACATAATACATCACACTGATCAAGAACAGTACACACCTATATATACTGACTATAATGAGACAGCACATATCATCACTGATCTAACAGTACACACACATACATATATCACTTATGACTATAAATGGGACACACATATACTACACTGATCCTATAACAGTACACACACATATAATATACTGACAAATGGACAACATATACATACACTGATCATAAAGTACACACAACATATATATACTGCGACTATAATAGGACACACATATACATGCACTGATTATACAGTACACACACATATATATATATGACATAATAGGGACACACTATACATGACACTGATCATAACAGTTACACAAATATATACTGACTATAATAGGAACACACTATACAACACTGATCATCAACATGTAACACACACCCATATATCTACTGACTATTATAGGACACACAATACATAATCATGATCATAACAGTGACACACGCATATAATTATATAACTGACTATTATAGACAACATTATACATACACATCATAAGCAGTACACGCATATATATATATATGACTTTAATGGGACACCACAATACATACACTGATCATAATAGTAAACACACATATATATACTGACAATAATAGGACACACATATACATACACTGATCATAACAGTACACACACATATATATATACTGACTATAATAGGACACACATATACATGCACTGATCATAACAGTACACACACATATATATACTGACTATAATGGGACACACATATACATACACTGATCATAACAGTACACACATATATATATATACTGACTATAATGGGACACACATATGCATACACTGATCATAACAGTACACACACATATATATATACTGACTATAATGGGACACACATATACATACACTGATCATAACAGTACACACACATATATATACTGACAATAATAGGACACACATATACATACACTGATCATAACAGTACACACACATATATATATACTGACTATAATAGGACACACATATACA
>WNYA01001130.1:24252-69311 GCA_019512145.1 Engystomops pustulosus
GAGTGGTATTAGTCTAATACTATAGCAGTTCCCTCTATACGTGCCCCAGGCTGCCAGGCACCGCTCTTGGCCAGTACTCAGATGAGTGGTATTAGTCTAATACTATAGCAGTTCCCTCTATACATGCCCCGGGCTGCCAGGCACCGCTCTTGGCCAGTACTCAGATGAGTAGGATTAGTCTAATACTATAGCAGTTCCCTCTATACATGCCCCGGGCTGCCAGGCACCGCTCTTGGCCAGTACTCAGATGAGTAGGATTAGTGTAATACTATAGCAGTTCCCTCTATACGTGCCCCGGGCTGCCAGGCACGCGATCCCCCTAAGCCACACCCCCAATCACTCCCTGGCCACGCCCCAAATTTTAACCAAATTATAATAATAAAAATCATCTCAATAAAAAAAAAAAAAATTTTCCTGACTGGGACCTCGATCTTGCAGTGTCCATGTACAATACAGTGCCCCAACCAACTGAGCTATAATCGCAGTGATTATCTAGTTCTAGAATTATGGTAGCTAAGCCCTGTGACTGCTACTTTTACACTGACACAGATTTAATGCCTTGGTATATAGGGATTGATCTTCTCAGAGATGATTGTAATTATTGCGACTATTTTTGTTATTATTATTATTGAGACTATTATTATTATTTTTACTATTATTAATAATCGTCTCCATAATAATAAAAATAATAAAATTTATAATAATAATAGTCTGAATAATTACAATAATAATCTCTGAGAAGATCCCTCTCTATATATCAGTGCATTAGTCTGTGTCACAGTGTAAATGGCAGATAACACTTCTTAGTTACCAGAAATCCTCAGCTCTGTATCACTGGGCTTATATCTCAGTTAGTTAAGCTCCTGTCTATGGTGCAGAGGGTCCCAGGTTCGAATCTCAGCCTGGACAAATCTTTATGTAATTTAATTATATAAAGAGCTTGTGTCTGGGGAAGCACTGGAGACCATATATGGAGAGATACTGATCAGACCTGATGACGTGGTCCCTGCTCTCTCAGCTAAGCCGACACTTCTCTGAAAAGGATTCCCTCCCTTTGTCTGCTCTGGGGAAGCCTAGGAGATGCAGTGACCATATATGGACAGATGCTGATCTGAAGCTGATGACATGGTCCCTGCTCTCCGCTAAGCCGACACTTCTCTGAAAAGGATTCCCTCCCGATGTCTGCTCTGGGGAACCGTAGGAGATGCACTGACCATATATGGACAGATGGTGATATGAAGCTGATGACGTGGACCCTGCTCTCCGCTAAGCCCGACACTTCTCTGAAAAGGATTCCCTCCCGATGTCTGCTCTGGGGAACCCTAGGAGATGCAGTGACCATATATGGACAGATGCTGATCTGACCTGATGACGTGGTCCCTGCTCTCTCCGCTAAGCCGACACTTCTCTGAAAAGGATTCCCTCCCGATGCCTGTAGAAGCCATTCTGTACTGTGAGTTCTGGCTTTCAAAGTATTTACTATGCGGACACAGCGCCGGGACACAGCGGGACCTGGGGGTCAAATCCGTGACAATCTCATAGACAATCTCACAGAGGTAAGAAAAACAGGACTTTCCCGGCAAAATCGGGACGGTTGGGAGCTATGCATAGTACACACACCCTGCACATAGTACATAGTACACCCTGCACACACTACACAGGATACTGTACATAGTGCACCCCCTGCACATAGTACACACTGCACATAGTACACACCCTGCACATAGTACACCCAGCACATAGTACACAGGACACTGCGCAAAGTACACACTACACAGGACACTGCACATAGTACACAACCTGCATATAGTACATACTGCTCTGTTCTTAATAAATATGCCCCTAATGAGACTTAGAAGGACAATGGGGCAGATTTGCTTACCCTGCCCTGTGGCGAACCCATGGTGTATTGTCCGATGAGGATTCGGGTATGCCGCGATTCACTAAGATTGTGCGCCAGAGTTCCTGCATCCATCACTTCTGCGCCAAGGTCCGCTGGAGTTTACCTTCTTCTTCCCGGTGCTTGTAAGTGCGTGTCTTGCGACACAATTCTAAATGTTAAATCCGTATAACCTGGGGAGCTCTACTGTATATAACTGATATATGTACAGCGGTATACCTGGGAGATCTCCTGATATAATGTATATGTACAGCGCGGTATACTGGGATCTTCTGATATAGATAATGATATATGTACAGCCGGTATGACTGAGGATCTGTATATTATGATATATGTACAAGCCGGTATAACCTGAGGATTCCCTGGTATATAATATATATGTACAAGCGGTGATAAACCTGGGGGGATCTCCTGTATATAATGAGATAGTACGCGGTAGAATGGGGGAGTCTCATGTGTATATAATTGATATGTACAACTGGTACTACCTGGGGGATCTCCTGTTAATAATGATATATTTACACGGTATAACCTGGGGGGATCCGTTCTTATATAATGAATTGTACAGCCGGTATAACTGGGGATGTACTGTATAGTTTTTTGATATCGTACAGCGGATAAGGACGGGTCATTGTATATAATGTTATGGGTACAGATGGCATAACCTGGTATCCTGTATATGTGATTATGTACAGCCGGTATAACTGGGGATCCTGTATATAATGATATATGTTACAGTTCGGGGATCTTTGATAATGAAACACGAACCTGGGGATCTCCTGTATATAATGATAGATGTACAGCCGGTATAACCTGAGGATCCTGTATATAATATATGGTTACAGCCGGTATAACCGGGGATCTCCTGGATATAATATAGTAGGTTCAGCGGATAACCTGAGGGATCTCCGTGATATAATGATATATGTACAGCCGGGATAACTGGGATGCTCCTGTATATAAGATATATGTACAGCTGGTTTATAAACCTGGGGATCTCCTGTAATAATGATATATGAGGTACAAGCCGGTATAACCTGGGGATCTCCTGTAATAATGATTATGTACAGCGGTATAACTGGGGATCTCTGTATATAATGATATTGTACAGTGGAAATAACCGGGGATCTCCATGTATAATAGTATAGTACAGCCGGGGATCACCTGGGATCTCCTGTATATAATGATACTAGTACAGCCGGTGATAACCGGGGAATCTCTGTATATAAGTGATATATGTACAGCCGGTCATAGAACCTGGGGATCTCCTGATATAGGATATATGTAACAGCCGGTATAACACCTGGGGAGTCTCCTGTATATTAATGATTAGTCCGCCGGGATAATACCTGGGGATCCTCTGTAATTAATGATATATAGTACAGCCGTTATAACTGGGGAATCTCCTGTGATATAATGAATAGTAACAGCGGTCATAACCTGGTGATTTCTGTATATAATGATAGATGTAGAAAGCTGGTAGTAACCTGGGACTCCTGTATAGATTGTTATTGTACAGCCGTATAACATGGGGATCTCCTGTATATGGATATATGTAGCGGTAAACCTGGGGATCTCCTGTATATCAATGATATATGTACAGCGGTTATAACCCTGGGATTCCTGTATATAATGATACATGTCAAGCTGGTAAGACTGGGGACTCCTGTTAATGAATATATATGTTACAGCCGGTATAACCTGGGGATTCCTGTATAGTAATGATACTGTACCAGACGGTATAACTGGGATCTCTGTATAATGATATAGTTACAACTGGTATAACACTGGGGGATTCCTTATATAATGATATATGTACAGCCGGTAAACCTGGGGATCTCCTGATATAATGATATATGTACAGGGATTATAACCTGGGGATGACCGTCTGATATATGATATATTACAGCCGGTATAACCTGGGGATCTCTGTTATATACTTGATATATGTACCGACCGCGTAGAACTGGGATGTCCTGTATATCATGATATATTACAAGTGTGTTTGTAACCTGGGGATCTCCTGGATATGGGAGATACTGTTACGCCGGTAGTAACCTGGGGATTCCGAGATATAAGTATACTGGACTGTGATATAATATATATGTACAGCCGGTATAACCTGGGATTCCTGTATATAAGATGATGTACAAGCGGTTCAAAACTGAGGATCTCCTGTAATAATGATATATGTAACAGCGGTTAACCTGGGCGGATCTCTGTATATAATGATAATGTACAGCCGGTATAAGATCCGTATAAGTTATGGCCGGTATAACGGATTCCTGTTTAATGATTATATGCTGACAAGCTGGTATAACCTGGGGATATCCTGTATATATGATGTATGTACAGCCGGTATTAACCTGGGGATCACTGTATAAATTGGTATATGTACAGCCGGGTTAGAACTGGGGATCTCTGTTATATAAATGATAGTGTACAGCCGTATAACTGAGGATCCCGTATATAATGATATATGTACAGCCGTATAACCTGGGATCCCTGTATATAATGTTATATATTGTACAGCTGGTATAACGGGGGAGTTCTCCAGTATATAATGATATATTACAGCCGGTAAACATGGTGGATCCCCTGTATATCATGATATATGTACAGGTGGTATACCTGGGAATCTCCTGTAATAGTGATTATATGCCAGCCGGTATAACGCAGGGGATCGTCTGTATAGTAATGGTAATGTACAAGCCGGTATAACCCTGGAGATTCCTGTAGCTAATGAATATGTACAGCCGCCGGTATAACCGAGGGGATACTTCCTGTATATAATGAATCTGTACAGCCGGATAACCTGGGATCTCCTGAAGATATGCATATATGTACAGCCGGTATAAACCTGGGGATCTCTGTATATATGTATATGTACAGCCGGATTAACCTGGGATCTCCTGTAATAATGATATATGTACGACGTAAACCTGGGGATATCGCTGATATAATTGAGTTATGTACAGCCGCTATAACCTGGGGATCTACGTATATAATGATATATGTACAGCCGGTTAAACTGGGGATATCCTTGTCTAGTAATGATATATCTACAAGCCGGTATAACCTGGGGATCTCTGTTATAATGCTGTATGTTACAGCGGTATAACCTGGGGATATCCGTATATATGAATATGTACAGACGGATAAACCTTGGGGATATCCTGTATATAATGATGTATGTACAGCCGGTATAACTGGGGGATCTCTGTATATAATGATATAGTACAGCTTCGTTTTATTAACATGGGGATCTCTTATATATGATATATGTACAGCCGGTATAACCTGGGGATCTCCTGTATATAATGATATGCGATGTAAGCCGGTTATAACATGGGGATCTCGATATAAGGATATGATATGTACAGATGGTATAACCGGAGACTCTCCTTTATATAAGATATTGGTACAGCCGGTATAACCTGGGGATATCTGTATATAATGGGTATGTCCGTATACAGGGCCCGTTGATGATATGTTAACCGAGCGGAACGGGATCTCTGTATATAAGGATATAGTACAGCTGGTATAACCTGGAACCCTGTGTGATTAGTACATTAAACCTGGGTCCTTATAATGATATAGGTAAGCCGGTAAAACATGGGATCTCTATATATAAGATATATGTACAGCTGGTAACCTGGGGATCTCCGGTAATAATTATGATAGCTAAGCCGGTATCACTGGGGTCTCCTGATATGAATGATATATGTACAGCGGTATAAACCTGGGGATCTCCTGCATATATGATATATTAAACTGGTAAACCTGGGGATCTCCATTTTTAATGATTATATGACAGCGGTATGAAACTGGGGAGTCCTCTATATAATGATCATATGTACACGCTGGTATAACTGGGGATGTCCGTATATAATGATACTGTACAGCTGGTGGATAACCTGGGATCTCCTGTAGTAATCGTATATGTAAGCTGGTATAACGTGGGATGTCAGTATATAATGATATATGACAAGCCGGTAAACATGGGATCTCTGTATATAATGATACATGTACAGCTGTATAACCGGGGGATCCTGTGTATATGCTAATGTACAGGCACGGTATAAACCTGGGATCTCTATAATAATGATATATGTACAGCTGGTATAACTCGGGACTTATGTATATAATGATATATGTGACAGATGGTAAACCTGGGGATTGTCTATATGTGATGTATATGTACAGACGGATAAATCTGGGCATATCTCCTGTTATAATAGATATTTTATGTACAGGCGTTAACTGGGGATCTCTGTATATAAGATATATGTACAGCTAGGATTGGACCTTGGGGATATCACTGTTTATATAATGAGAGTACAAGCTGTAGTAATACCTCGAGGATCTCCGTATATAATGATATATGACAGCTGGTAGTGACCTGGGGGTCTCACTGTATCTATAATGATGTATGTACAGCTGGTATAACCTAGGGATCTCTATATTTAATTGACTGTAGTTACAGCCGGTATAAACCCTGGGGATCTACCTGTTATAATGAATATGACAGCCGGTATAACTGGGGATCTCCGTTATAATGATATATGTACAGCGGTTTAACTGGGATCTCACTGTATATAGTGATTATGTACAGCTCGCTTACCTGGGATCTCTGTAATAATGATATATGTAACAGCCGGTAACCTGGGAGATCTCCTTGTATATAATGATATATGTCAGCCGCATAACCGTGGGGATCTCCTGTATATAATATATGTACAGCCGGTATAACCTGGGGATCTCTGTATATATGTGATATTATCGCAGCGAGTATAACCTGGAGGATCTCCTGTAATCATAATGATATAGTACAGCCGGTATAACCTGGGGATCTCCTGTATATAATGATATATGTACAGCCGGGTAAAACCTGGGGATCTTCCTGTATAAATGTGATATATGTAGCTGGTATACCCTGGGGATCTCCTGTATATAAGATATTTGTACAGCCGGTATAACCAGGGATCTCCTGTATATAATGCATATATTACAGCGGTATAAACTCTGGGGATTCCTGTTATATAGAATATATGTACAGCCGATAAACCTGGGGATCTCCTGTATATAAGGATATATGTACAGCGGTATAACCTGAGGGATCCCGTATTATAAGATATTTTATTGTATTCAGCTGGGATAAACACTGGGGAATCTCTCCTGTATATCAGATATTATGTACAGCCGGTATAACCTGGGGATCTCTGTATATAATGTATATTGTACAGCCGGTATAACCTGGGGATCATCCTGTTCATAATGATAGATTTGTACAGCCGGTATAACTGGGGATCTCCTGTATATAAGGATATATGTACAGCGTATTAACCTGGGTATCTCGGATAATGATAATGTACACGTTGTATAACCTGGGGATCTCCTGTATATAATGATATATGTACCAGCCGTAAACCTGGGGATCTCCTGTAATATAATGATGTATGTACAGCGGTTTAACCTGGGGATCTCCTGTATATAATGAGTATGTACAGCCGGATAACCTAGGTAAATCCCTTGAATAGTCTACTGTGTGTAGCCACATAACGCGTTTCGGGTTGTGTTCATTACTCATATCTTGTGGATCTCTATGTTCATCCTCCATCTGTTCATGGATTGTGGTGTCCATATTCCTGTGCTTGGACACAGTTCCTTTGATCTTCTTTTTGCATCAGATAGTCTGATTGAAGAGCCTTTGTGAGATCCCAATTTCTGATACAAAATCAACTCAATGTCCCATACGACAAGTCTGTTAAGAGAACAATAGACAATCCAGAGACGATGGAGGAAAAGGAAGCGGTGAACATTTCGATGAGAGCAGACATTACGCCAGTTATAGGAGAACAGAATCCTGTGCGCAGTGCGAGGCGGCCAGGAAGCAGGTGGGGGCACGGGCTACTCAGAGAGGCGGCCACAAGTGCCCACACCTCCACCCAAATGCACCGATATCGGACCAGTCTAGGATGGTCGGACTATAGTGACCACCCCCATAATCATCTAAGCCAAAGTGAAATGTGTCCTTCCGACATGGGGGCCCCAGCTAAGAACACCAATTATAGGGACTCATTCCTGCTGCCCATGGGTCCATACTCACACACCAGACCTCGTCTCCCTCTATCAGAATTCTACTACAGACTATTTGTATTAAACAAGTAGGTTCCCCATGCACATCATCCACACAGCGTGAGAATCAGGAATACAAACCCTCTTTAGGCTCTCAATAAAGAGAAACGGTTGGATCTCGTGTCTCTCCTGACTCCAGAGACCTCGCTTTCCTCCATAAGACTCCTATACCCCCTTTAAGAGCGGCTCCTCATCCCTTCAAATCCTCTCCAGCAGTGAAGGATCCAGGCTGAGCCACGGACTTGAGATGGTTGCAGGTGCAATTGACTATAAGGGTCTTTCTATGGTCATTCTGGATTATATTCACTCTCACTTATCTCTCAGATTTTACCTCCTCAGTCAGTACTTGGTTGAGATTCTTAGGGTTAAATCTTCCAAACCTTTTAGATTATACATTCTAAAAATAAAGAACACCCAGCCAAGAGTCCTCGGGCATTGTGACAGGAGAGCAGAACAAGAAGCCGGTCACGTGAGTTTCAGAAGAGAAGATTCCACTGTTTATGGAGTGTTGTTTAGACTTGGGCTTCCTCCAGGGTTTGAGTGGATCCAAGAGGTACCCACTACAAGTTATGGGGCACAGTCACAGAGACGGCAGGAATGCGGCAATGTTCTCATGTCCCGTCAGTATTATTATGATTTACAATCATCAGGGAGGGGTTTATTTTTCCAGTTTCGGGGGAAGGAGGAATAAAGGGTCACATATTTGTAATCTGAGTATAATTTTGTGGGAAAACTAGTGGCTACAAGGTTTGAGAAGAATCTTTGGAGAAGCAAGTGGGACAGATGGTCCTGCAGTGACCAGGTTCTACTCTCAGGGTTATTATGAGTAATGTAGTAGGGTGAGCGTTGTGTCTCATTATACTGGTAATACTGGCAGCACTTCTGCTCAGCCCTGGTCTCAACACCAGGACACCTTCATTTACATTTCTCTCCTCTTTGTGTTGCTTAGGATGTGTATAAAACTGTCCTTGGCTCTTGCAACGTCTCCTTGACGGTCTTTGCAGCTAAACCCTACTTGACACTATTGTCACTAGTGTTCTTTTGGTGGGCACCACTTCACAACAGAAACTGCTCAGATGTAAGTAGAGGTAAAGGTAGTTAGGAACCCAAACGGCTGAGACTAGATCCCTGTAAAACGAAGGTAAGGAATAATGGAGGAGACGAGGTGGCCCAAGGTATAAGGCATGGTGGGTTCAAAGATTAGTCATGGAAGGAGGCCAAGCAGGGGCGTAACTGAGGGGGTGCAGAGGTTGCGATCGCACCTGGGCCCCAGAGGCTTGAGGGGGCCTATAGGTGTCACTTTCCCATATGAGAAGACTACTACTATAAACATACAGTATAGTGTGGGGCCGGCACAGACTGTGCACTGGGGCCCATCAGCTTAAGTTACGCCACTGGGCCCAGGCTGACAATTTGACCAGAACTGCCACAATATAAAGTCAGTGAGGTTGTAACTAGAATAGATAACGATATGCTGAGAAATGCTGGGGCCCTGGAGCCCAGCACCATATATAACTGGTGGCCAGGTTTCCTTGTACCCGGCATATCCTCTACTGCAGGGCAAGATGGTGCTCACCAGAGAAGCCAAAAGTCTTCTCCTGTACGATGCAATCAACTGGGGTCTAGGCAGAATTATGGATTCATACAGCCCATAGCCAATCCTGATCATCCCCAAACACGCTCCAAATGCAAATTGTAAAAAAATTGGGCCCCAATCCTGAGCCCTGTATATCACATGTATCTTCGTCCTAATGTTCATGGACAATCCTGGGGAGTTGGAGGTCAAGTGTTTCTAAAGTTCAAGAGAGTTATAGAGGGGTTTGTGGTTGAGTATCAGTAAATAGATTTGGGGGAGTCCAGTAGAGGGTTGTGTGGTGCCACAGTTTGTGGTTGGGGTGTAGGATTAGCAGGAAGGTAAGGGCCAAAAGAGTGTAGAGTAAAGAGTAAGGGGTTGGTATAAGAGGGATATAGGATGGAGATATTTATTGTTGTCGGGGTTTAGTGGGGAGCTCGTAGTAAAGGTTGGATTAGTGATAGTAGAGAAGGGACATTGTTAATAGATAATAAAAGGTCTATGGAGGATGGGTTCAGTGTTGGTGTTGTTAGAAGGTGTTTTATAGGGTCAGTAATTGGATAGTGGGTCAGTGATTTAGTATTAGTAAAGATTACGACCGCGGGGTTGAATGAAGAACTTTAGGGTTAGGCTAGAAGAGGAGCTCAGGGGACAGATGGAGTGTCTGGGTGCTATGTAGCCCCTATAAGAAGAGATTCTGCCTGGAGAAGTTTGTAGAATGGAAGAAAATACAGGTCAATGTTAGCAAGTTGAGATGAGGAAGAAGAAAGATTGGAGAAGTAAGATTCAGCAGGAGAACTCCCAAGGATCCAGAGCGAAGGGCCATCAAATCAAAAATGAAGCAGATATGTACATAATGAAATGCGGACAAGCAGGCGCATGAGATGTTCTCAAGGATCTGACTTGTAGCAGACGGCAAGAAGTATATTCAGAACGAAAGAGTGTCCTCGGTTGAGAAGGGACCAGAGAATCAAAAAAGAGGAGGAACGTCTGATGGAAATGCACCAGGATGAGATGTTCCTCAGTTATGAGTAGGGACACTATAATGAAAAAGAAGGAGACGCGTATGATTTACATGTGCCAGGGTGAGATGTTCCTCAACGTTCTGAGCTGAGACCAGAGAGTAAAAAAGAAGGAGACGTTATATGATGAATGCACCAGGATGAGATGTTCCTAACGTTAGGTAGGACAATAGAATCAGAAAGAAGGAGCGACGTCTGATGATAGCACCTGGATGAGATGTTCCTCAACGTTCTGAGATGAGACCAGAGAATCAGAAGGATGAAATACAAGAGGGGAATGTAGGTAGAATGGCAATGGACCGGTGATATGGAGTTATAGGGTCAACATTTGTAGGAGAAGGGGGGTAATATGACAAAGCGTGTGTATACTAAGAACGTCATTGTAGATATTGGATTAAATATTAATGAACGTCAATTAACATTTGATTGTCAGTGTTTACGGGTAAGAGTTAGGCTAAATCCATAAACATCTGGTGTAATGCACAGGTTATAGAGAGGTATAAGGAGCCCGGTAGGTGCAAACCATAAGGTGCCATCCTGCAAGAGGGCGGGGGAGGGGAGAAGTATTAGCCGCCAAAATATGATGATGGCCAAAGTAAGAGATCATGATGGGTTTAGAAGTGATGATAGGGACCCCCGGCCCATTCGCAGCTTCTCTGTGCCCATTCTGGTTTTCCAGGTGTCTAATCTGTCCTACACTGTAAATAACCTGTCAAGCCTCAGATTAATTTCATGGGAATGGGATAAGATTCTAGTATCCACATATAAATACACAAACACTACAATATTAGTGGCAGTGGGTATATATGACCCACAGGAGCGGGGCTCAGTGCTCAGCTGTGTAGGTGTGTCACTCACCGGTGCTTTGGGTCCCGGTCCAGGGGTTTATCCGGCAGATGTCCCGAGCTCCCAGCAAGGGAAGTATTTATAGAGAGAGAAGGACGAGCGCTGGGAATACGCTGCTGCCACTTGTACGGTGTCCAGGAAATCACCACAGCACAAACAAGAATTCGGATGTCATCTATAGTAAAGGGGAGGGACTCGGGGGTCCGGCAGCTGATGACACAAATTATAAGGACTCATTACCGCTGCCATGCTCCATACTACACAACATAAGTAACTGTAATACAGAAGATATAGAGAATTATAATAAAATAATCCAGTAACCTACTGCACGGAGTGAGCGGCTCTCGAGTCCAGGGAGGACACCAGAGGCCTCCATCTACTATCTAGAGAGGGAGAGGGATTATAAGTCAGGTGCCAGTTACTGAACATTCTCCAGCAGGGGGCAGGAGCAGTCAGCTATAGGCGATAGTTGTCCAACTGCTCACCCCCAGAGGTACCACTGACCATGCAGCAGATCCCCCACATTGTGTTCCTAAACATGCACAGTCACATCCAGGATAGAGGTCACCTGTAAAAACAACTATGTTCCACACTGTGCACCTAATAATATATATCCTCACACCCCAACTGGGTCACATTGTTTTGACCCTTAAAACCTTTATCATCTATTACATACAATATATAGGGCCCTGAATACAATATATAGTGCCCCTGAACTATTTACAGAGAACCCAATGTAATGGATAATATAACAGGAACCTTAATCTTACCCCATAATGTAAGGGTGAGACGTTCTCCCGGTATCACGCAGAAAACCCGAACATTTAGTGTAGAAAAACCTCAAAGTCAGTGTTTATCAAAGTTTTTGACAATGTGTAAAGACATTTGCATTCTAGGACAAATTAGTAGTTGAATAGTCTAGGAGACCCAGTGATAATGCAGTGCTGTGACTAGTGAGACTGGTAACTAATTAGACCGGCGAGTCTCCAGTGTCACCAGTCACAGTCTTCACCGTCTCACTAGTCTATCACCGTTGCACTTGTCTACCAGTCTATCAGTTCCAGTACCGTCACACAAGTCACCACTAGTCAAAGATCACCAGTCTCAGTAGTCTACCAGTCTATCACCAGTCTCAGTAGTCTACCAGTCTATCACCAGTCTCACCAGTCTATCACAAGTCCCACTAGTCTACCAGTCTATCACCAGTCTATCACCAGTCTACCAGTCTATCACCAGTCTCACCAGTCTATCACAAGTCCCACTAGTCTACCAGTCTATCACCAGTCTACCAGTCTATCACCAGTCTACCAGTCTATCACAAGTCCCACTAGTCTACCAGTCTATCACCAGTCCCACTAGTCTACCAGTCTATCACAGTGTCAGTAGTCTACCCTCTATTCACTAGTCTATAGAGAAAAAAATGTTGTTGCTCACCATCATATAAACCAATTCACATTGTGCAGGAAATCCACCGACGTAGTGAATATCCAAGATCTTGAAGAAAAATGGAGCCTCGCCCAGTGATTGGAATAAAAACATTTCTTGTCCGTCAAAGACTTTATTGCTATCTAATATTAAAATATACACGCATAACCCTAGACCATAGAGGGTGATAGACTGGAGACTAGTGGGACTGGATAGACGTCTTACCAGTCTACCAGGTTATCACCAGTCCCACTAGTCTATCAGTCTATTACCGTCACTGTTACCAGTCTATAACCAGGTCTCACTAGTCGAGCAGTACTATCACCAGTCTATTTCCACTCTCATCAGTCTATCACCAGTCTCACTAGTCAATCAATTATTAACAGTCTCACTAGTCTACCAGTCGCATATAGTCTCAATAGTCTATCACCAGTCTCACTAGTCTACCAGTCTGTCACCAGTCTATCACCAGTCTCACTAGTCAATCAATCTATATACAGTCTCATTGGTCTACCAGAATATCACCAGTCTACCAGTACATGACCAGTCTATCACCAGTCTCCCCAGTCTATTACCAGTCTCACCAGTACATCACCAGTCTCACCAGTTTATCACCAGTCACACTAGGTCTATCACCAGTCTCCCCAGTCTATTACCAGTCTCCCCAGTCTATCAGCAATCTCACTAGTCTATCACCAGTCTCACCAGTCTATCACCAGTCTCAAAAGTCTATCATCAGTCTCACTAGTCTATTCCAGATCACCAGTCTATCACAGTTCTCCTAGTAATCACAGTCTCAAAGTCTATCACCAGTCTCATAGTATCACTCAGTCTCACAGTCTATCACCAGTCCACTAGCATACCAGTCTCACCAGTCTATCACCAGTCTCACTAGTCTATCACCAGTCTCCCCAGTGTCACCCAGTCTCCCCCCAGTTCTATCACCAGTCTCCCCAGTCTATCACTCCAGTCTCCCATCTATCACCATACTCAATCTATCACCATCTCATAGTCATCACCAGGTTATCACAGTCTCACAAGTCTATCACCAGTCTCCCCAGTCTATTACCAGTCTCCCCCGTCTATCACCAGTCTCACCAGTCTATCACCAGTCTCAAAAGTCTATCACTATTCTCACTAGTCTATCACTATTATCACTAGTCTATCACCAGTCACACTAGTCTATCACCATTCTCCCCAGTCTAATACCAGTCTCCCCAGTCTATCACCAGTCTCACCAGTCTATCACCAGTCTCCCCAGTCTATCACCAGTCACACTAGTCTATCACCAGTCTCCCCAGTCTATCACCAGTATCACCAGTACATCACCAGTCATCACCAGTCCTATCAACAGTCTCACCAGGCTATCACCAGTCTCACTAGTCTATCACCAGTCTCCCCAGTCTATCACCAGTACACTAGTCTATCACCAGTCTCCCCAGTCTATCAACCAGTCTCACCAGTACATCACCAGTTCACCGTTATACAGTCTCACTAGTCTATCACCAGTCTCCCCAGTCTATCACCAGTCTCCCCAGTCTATCACCAGTCTCCCCAGTCTATCACCAGTCTCCCCAGTCTATCACAGTCTCACCAGTTTATCACCAGTCTCACTAGTCTATCACCAGTCTCCCCAGTCTATCACCAGTCTCCCCAGTCTATCACCAGTCTCCCCAGTTATTCCAGTCCAGTCTCACCCAGTCCTCCCAGTCTATCACAGTCTCCCCAGTTCTATCACCAGTCACTAGGTTACCATTACAAAAGGTCTCTTCCCTCTGACATGATGAAGTTCGTCCTGTTTTGGATAATGTTGCGCTTTCTAGGAAAGTAGTGGAAAAGTGTTGGGGCTCTGTTTTTGTTGGTCTTTGTTTTGGACATTAGACCATATTCTGGGAGTATAATGATCTGGAGATGGGACACGAGACACAGAAAAGTCAGTCTGGGTGGGGGGTGTTGTTGTAATGGGCAGATAGTCACTTTCCACATGAAGCGCTAGTTATGATCTGATGGACGAACGTTTTTTAGTTATCTCTTTCCGTTCATTTGTGGTAATTCCTGTTCATGTTTTGTAATGATAACATTCATAGTATATCAGTGTTTACTCTTGTACTGATCGTTTATAGTAGAAGAGCTCAGGATGGCAATAAAGGACATGGAGGGTTGCTTATCATCTGGAGGGTCTTTTTACACCCCGATTATCCATAAATAGGACACAGTGACCTCACTCTCAGTATGGACATTAGGAGAAGGGTCTCTGCGGAATGAAGGGCACAACTGTTGTATTCTCTGGGACATATTGTGTCCTGGATCTTATCATTCATAGAACGTCCTGTTCTCATTCATGGAATGCAAATCAAGAATGGATATAATGGAATATAATGGGAAGATACGCTGATAAATGGAAATCCGGCTGTGGAGCGATCGGAGGTGGGACAAGATGAGGGTCTGATGATTCATCAAGAGGGATCAAAAGTTACAAAAGGATGAACACTCATTGTCACTGTGGTTCAAGGAACTGACACAAGGGGGAAATGACAGTGACACTAGGGGACGGAGACAGGAATAGCAGAGAGAGGGTGATGTCCTAGGCGCCACTAGCTCTAGCTGAGAGGGGCGGAGGAGGATGTGCAGGGTGACAGCCAGAGCTGGAGCTCTCCCTGCTGAGTCCTATGCAGCAGCCCCACCCCTCCATCATGGTGGCATCAGGCTCCAGAGCTGGAGATGGCAGTGGCACCTCCAAATGCTTCAAGAGATCCTACCCCTACAGAATGTGCCGTAACCAGGAAGATAGACATACCTCCCAACATTTGTGAAAGGGGAAAGAGGGACAAAATGGCGGCACGCTATCCCCCTAAGCCACACCCCCAATCACTCCCTGGCCCCGCCCCAAATTTTGCCATATTATAATAAAAAATCATCTCAATAAAAAAAAAAAAAACCTATCCTCTATGGGATTTGAACCTAGAACCTGCAGTGTCCATGCACAATAATGTCACAGTACCCCGACCCACTGAGCGTATAACCTCTGTGACTTTCCAGTTTTAGAATTTTGGTAACTAAGAACTATGACTGCCTGTTACACTTTGACACAGATTTAATGCCTTGGTATATAGGGTATATATTTTTGCGATACTATTATTATTATGGAGATTATTATTATTATTATTATTGAGATGATTATTATTATTTTACTATAGTAATAATCGGCTCCATAATAATAAAAATAATAAAATTAATAATAATAATAAGAATAGTCTCAATAATTACAATAAAACTTGAGAAGATCCTCTCTATATATCAGTGCATTAGTCTGTGTCACAGTGTAACAGTGGCAGATAAACTTCTTAGTTACCAGAATCCTCAGCTCTGTATCACTGGGCTTATAGCTCAGTCAGTTAAGGCTCATGTCACAGTGCAGAGGGTCCCAGTTTTGATCTCAGCCTGTTAAAAATTTATTTAATTACATAAACCGTTGTGTCTGGGAAGCCCTGGAGACCATATATGGACAGATAGAGATCTGAGCTGATGACGTGGTCCGCCTGCTCTCCGCTAGCTGAACTTCTCTGAAAAGGATTCCCTGCCGATTGTCGTAGAAGCCATTTTACTATGGGTTCTGGCTTTCAAAGTATTACTATGCGGACACAGCGGGACCTGGGGGTCAACGGTGACAATCTCATAGCTGCCCGTGACAGTGGCAGAGGTAAGAAAACGGGACGGCTGGGAGCTATGATAGCAACGAGGACACAGGGAGGAAATGACTTGTTTGTTGTCAGATATGGAGTGAGCAGGTCTGTATGTTGACTGTACAGCTGGAACTTGGGGGACAGGACAGGGACACGCTGAACATTGGAGGACAGGACAGGGACACGGTGACACTTGGAGGGACAGGACAGGGACACGCTGACACTTGGGGGACGGACACGGGGAACGCATGACATGGAGAGACAGGGACAGGGACACGCTGACACTTGGGAACAGGACAGGGACACGCTGACACTTGGGGGGACAGGAAGGGGACACGCGGGACAACTGTGGGACAGGGACAGGGAGCGAACGGGGGGGGGGGGGGCAGGACAGGACAGACATGCTGACACTTGGAGGGACAGGACAGAGACACGCTGACACTGGGGGGGGGGGGACAGGGACACGTGACGCTTGTGAGGGAGGCAGCGATAGGCAACACGATAATTGGGGGGGACAGGCTGGAGCCGCGTGACACTTGGGGGGACAGGACAGGGAACGTGACAGCTTGTGGGGCAGGATAGGGACACGCTGACACCTGGGGGGGCAGAGGGACACGCTGACACACTGACACATGGGGGTAAAGGACAGGGAACTCTGACATGGGGAAACAGGGAAAGGGACACGATGACACTTGGGGGACAGGACAGGGACACACTGACAACTTGGGGGACACGACAGGGACACGCTGATACTTCGGGGGACAGGACAGGGGCATGCTGAACTTGGGGACAGGACAGGACACATGAACTTGGGGAGGGCAGGACAGGGGACAGGCTGACACTTGGGGGAGGGCAGGAAGGCACACGCTGACACTTGGGGGCCAGGACAGGGGCATGCTGACACTTGGAGGGACAGGACAGGGACACGCTGACACTTGGGGGGCAGGACAGGGAACACGCTGACACTTGGGGAGGGGGGACAGGCACAACGCTGAATTGGGGGACAGGGACGGGACACGCTGACATTGGGGGACAGGACAGGGACACGCTGACAACTGGGTGGACAGGCAGGGCACGCGGACATGAAGAGGACACGCTGACACTGGGGGACAGGCACAGGGACACGCGACACTTGGGGACATGACAGAGACACGCTGACATGGGGGGGGCAGGACACGCTGACACTTGGGGGAGGGGACAGGACCGCTGCATTGGAGACATGTCAGGGACACGCTGGACACTGGGGGGGGGGCAGGGAAACGCTGATGTTTGGTGGGGCAGGATAGGAAACACACTGAGACTTGGGGGGGAAGGACAGGGACACACTGACACTTGGTGGGGTGACAGACAGGGACACGGCTGACACTTGGGGGGGACAGACAGGGACCCCCAACTTAGGGACAGAAACATGATGACAAGGAAGCAAGATGTCATCTTCATAGTAACTTTTTATTAAACAGTAGTAAAAACTGAACCCTGCAGCATTCTACTGGGTGAATTGTGTATTAATAGATCAGTGCTATATGTATAATGACCTTGTGGGTCATCTAGAGGAAGAACACGTGTCCTGTGTAGCAGATTGTGCTAGGAAGCTTTCTCCTTTGACCTCTGTGCAGGAGATGTGGTGTGAAGTTGGAGTGGAGGCCACTCGTTAAGTGAAGCAAAAAATATATCTTTGCCATCATTGGGGCTAATTTTACTGGATCAGGTGGGCGCATTTTTGTCGGGTTTGGCGCGATTTCCGTTTTGCGCCGATTCCCTGGAATTTTGGCGCATGCGATCGGATTCTGCTGCTGGCGCAGTTCCACGAGACAAAAGGAGGGATGCTGGAGGGGGGGGAGTTGGGCGGACAAACGCGACGGGATTCGGACAACGCGGCAGGAGATTGTGCTTGTAAGTGCGTGTCTTGCGACACAATTCTAAATGTTAAATCCTGCGCGTTGTCCGAATCCGTCGCGTTGTCCGACGCCAACTCCCCCCCCCCTCCCGATTTCTGTCTCGTGTAAACTGGCGCCAGTGCAGCAGAATCTGATCGCATGCGCCAAAATTCCAGGGGAATTCGGCGCAAAACGGAAATCGGCGCCAAACCCGACAAAAATGCGCCCAACTGATCCTTAGTAAATGAGCCCCAATGATGGCAATATAGATATATTTTTTGCTCCACTTAACGAGTGGCCTCCACTCCAACTTCACCACCACATCTCCTGCAAGAGGTCAAAGGAGAAGCTCCTGAAGCACAATCTGCTAACACAGGACACGTGTTCTTCCTCTAGATGACCCTACAGAGGTCATTATACATATGGTCCACTGATCTATGTAATACACAATTCACCCAGTAGAGGTGCTGCAGGGTTCAGTTTTTACTACTGTTTAATAAAAAGTTGCATATGAAAGATTGACATCTGCTTCCTTGTCATCATTTTCCTGTCCCCCAAGTGTTAGCGGGTCCCTGTCCTGTCCCCCCAAGTGTCAGCGTGTCCCTGTCTTGTCACCCCAAGTGTCAGTGTGTCCCTGTCCTGTCCCCCCCAAGTCTCAGTGTGTTCCTATCCTGCCCCACAAACATCAGCGTGTCCCTGCCCCCCCCCCAAGTGTCAGCGTGTCCTGACATGTCTCACAAGTGCAGCGTGTCCTGTCCTCCCCTCCCCCAAGTGTCAGCGTGTCCCTTCCCCCCCCCAGTGTCATGCGTGTCTCTGTCTGTCCCCATGGGGTGTCAGCGTGTCCCTTGGCCTGTCCCCCAAGTGTCACGTTCCTGTCCTGTCCCCCATTGTCAGCGTGTCCCTGTCTGTCCACCCAAGTTGTCAGCGTGCCCTGTCCTGTCCCCCAATGTCAGCGTGTCCTGTCCTGTCCCCCATTTCAGCGTGTGTGCCTGTCCCTGCCCTCCCCAAGTGTCAGCGTGTCCCTGTCCTGTCCCTCCAAGTGTCAGCATGCCCCTGTCCTGTCCCCCAAGTGTCAGCGTGTGCCTGTCCTGCCCTCCCCAAGTGTCAGCCTGTCCCTGTCCTGCCCTCCCCAAGTGTCAGTGTGTCCTGTCCTGTCCCCCAAGTGTCAGCATGCCCCTGTCCTGTCCCCCGAAGTGTCAGCGTGTCCCTGTCGTGTCCCCCAAGTGTCAGTGTGTCCCTGTCCTGTCCCCCAAGTGTCATCGTGTCCCTTTCCTGTTCCCCAAGTGTCAGAGTGTCCCTGTCCTGTACCCCCATGTGTCAGTGTGTCAGCGTGTCCCTGCCCCCCCAAGTGTCAGCGTGTCCCTATCCTGCCCCACAAGCGTCAGCGTGTCCCTGTCCTGTCCCCCCAAGTGTCAGCGGGCTCCAGTCCTGTCCCCCCCAAGTATCAGTGTGTTCCTATCCTGCCCCACAAGCGTCAGCGTGTCTCTGTCCTGTCCCCCAAGTGTCAGCGTGTCCCTGTCCTGTCCCCCAAGTGTCAGCGTGTCCCTGTCCTGTTCCCAAGTGTCAGCGTGTCCCTGTCCTGTCTCTCCAAGTGTCAGCGTGTCCCTGTCCTGTCCCCCAAGTGTCAGCGTGTCCCTGTCCTGTCCCTCCAAGTGTCAGCGTGTCCCTGTCCTGTCCCTCCAAGTGTCAGCGTGTCCCTGTCCTGTCCCTCCAAGTGTCAGCTTGTACCAGTCAACATACAGACTGCTCACTCCATATCTGACAACAAACAAGTCATTTCCTCCCTGTGTCTCGTTGCTATCATAGCTCCCAGCCGTCCCGTTTTTCTTACCTCTGCCACGTGTCACGGGCAGCTATGAGATTGTCACCGATTTGACCCCCAGGTCCCGCTGTGTCCGCATAGTAAATACTTTGAAAGCCAGAACCCATAGTACAGAATGGCTTCTACAGACATCGGGCAGGGAATCCTTTTCAGAGAAGTGTCAGCTTAGCGGAGAGCAGGGACCACGTCATCAGCTCAGATCTCTATCTGTCCATATATGGTCTCCAGGGCTTTCCCAGACACAAGCTGTTTATGTAATTAAATAAAGTTTTATACAGGCTGAGATTCAAACCTGGGACCCTCTGCACTGTCGACAGGAGCCTTAACTGACTGAGCTATAAGCCCAGTGATACAGAGCTGAGGATTTCTGGTAACTAAGAAGTGTTATCTGCCACTGTTACACTGTGACACAGACTAATGCACTGATATATAGAGAGGGATCTTCTCAGAGGTTATTATTGTAATTATTGAGACTATTATTATTATTATTATTAATTTTATTATTTTTATTATTATGGAGCCGATTATTAATAATAGTAAAAATAATAATAATCATCTCAATAATAATAATAATAATAATCTCCATAATAATAATAGTAGTCGCAAAAATATATACCCTATATACCAAGGCATTAAATCTGTGTCAAAGTGTAACAGCAGTCATAGTTCTTAGTTACCAAAATTCTAAAACTGGAAAGTCACAGAGGTTATAGCTCAGTGGGTCGGGTACTGTGACATTATTGTGCATGGACACTGCAGGTTCTAGGTTCAAATCCCATAGAGGATAGGTTTTTTTTTTTTTATTGAGATGATTTTTATTATTATAATATGGCAAAAATTTGGGGCGGGGCCAGGGAGTGATTGGGGGTGTGGCTTAGGGGGATACGCGTGCCGCCATTTTGTCCCTCTTTCCCTTTCACAAATGTTGGGAGGTATGCTATCTTCCTGGTTACGGCACATGCTGTAGGGGTAGGATCTCTTGAAGCTATTGGAGGTGCCACTGCCACTCCAGCTCTGGAGCCTGATGCAGCCACATGATGAGGGGGTGGGGCTTGCTGCATAGGACTCAGCAGGGGAGGAGCTCCAGCTCTGGCTGTCACCCTGCACATCCATCCTCCGCCCCTTCCAGCTAGAGCATAGGTGGCGCCCTAGGACATCACCCTCCTCTGCCTATTCCTCGTCTCCGCCCTAGTGTCACTGTCATTTCCCCCTTGTGTCAGTTGCCTTGAACCACATGTGACAATGATGTTCATCCTTTGTAACTTTTGATCCCTCTTGATGAATCATCAGACCCTCATCTGGTCCCACCTCCGATCGCTTCACAGCCGGATTTCCATGTTATCAGCTTATCTTCCATTATATTCCATTATATTCCATTCTTGATTTGCATTCCATGAATGAGAACAGGACGTTCTATGAAGCTGATAAAGATCCAGGACACAATAATGTCCCAGAGAATACAACATTGTGCCCTTCATCCGGCAGAGACCTTCTCCTAATGTCCATACGTGAGGAGTGAGGTCACTGTGTCCTATGTTTATGGATAATCGGGGTGTAAAAAGACCCTTCCAGATGATAAGCAGAACCCTCCATTGTCCTTTATGCCATCCTGAGCTCTTCTACTATAAACCAGATCAGATACAAGAGATAAAACTGATATTTAATAATGAATGTTATCATATTACAAACATGAACAGGAAATTACCAGCAAATGAACGGAAAGAGATAAACTAAAACCGTTCGTCCATCAGGATCATAACTAGCGCTTCATGTGGGAAAGTGACTATCTGCCCATTACACCCCCTCCCCCAGACTGACTTCTGTGTCTCGTGCCCATCTCCAGATCATTATACTCCCAGAATATGGTCTAATGTCCAAAAACAAAGACCAACAAAAACACAGAGCCCCAACACTTTTCCACTACTTCCTATAAAGCCAAACATTACCAAAACAGGACAGAACTTCATCATGTCAGAGGGAAGAAGACTTTTGATTTAATGGTAAACTAGTGACTGGTGATAGACTGGGGAGACTGGTGATAGACTAGTGAGACTGGGGGAACTAGTGAATAGACTGGGAGACTGGATATAGACTTGGGAGAACGGATAACTGGATGGATAGTACTGGGGAGACTGTGTGATAGACTGGGAGACTGGTGATGCTAGGAGACTATGGTGATAAACTGTGAGACTGGTGATAGACTGGGAGACGGATGAGTAGATCTTGGGCGACTGGTGTATAACTGGGGAGACTGGTGATAGACTGGGGAGACTGTGTGATAATACTAGTGAGACTGTGATTAAACGGGTGACTGGTGATGTACTGTGAGACTGGGTTGATAGACTGGGGAGACTGGTGTAGAACTAGTGTACTGGTGAATAGACTGGGGGAGACTGGTGATAGACCTAGTGAGACTGTTGATAGCCTGGTGAGACTGGTTATAGGACTGGTGAGTACCTGGGATGTACGGTGATACTGGGTGATAGACGGGGGAGACTGGTGATAGACTAGTGTGACTGGTGATAACTGGGGAGACTGGTGATAGACTACGTGAGACTGGTGCAGCCTGTGAGGACTGTTATGACTGGTGCGACTGGTGATCGACCGGGGAGACTGGTATTAGACTGGGGAGAATGGTGATAGACTATGTTAGCCTGGTGATCGACTGTGAAATAGTGGATAGACTAGTGAGAATAGTGCTGATTTTAGACGGTGTATTGGAGACTGTGATAGACGGGGAGCGTAGATAGACGGGAGACTGGTATAGACTGGGTGAGACTGTGAAGACATTGTGAGACTCGTGAGATACTGGTGATGATACTAGATTGATAATTGAGTTGAGTAGATGAGACTGGTGAACTTGGAGGAAGACTGGTGTAGACTGGTGGACTGGGAGACTGGGTGACTGGGGAGACTGGTGATAGCTAGTGAGACTGGTGCTAGACTAGTGAGACTGGTATATCGCTAGTTGGACTGGTGATAGACTGGTGAGACTGGTGATAGACTAGTGAGACTGGTGATAGACTTTTGAGACTGGTGATAGACTAGTGAGACTGGTGATAGACTGGTGAGACTGGTAATAGACTAGTGAGACTGATGATAGACTTTTTGAGACTGGTGATAGACTGGTGAGACTGGTGATAGACTAGTGAGATTGCTGATAGACTGGGGAGACTTGTAATATGGGGAACGGTGATAGACTAGTGATAGCTAGTGAACTGGTGATGACTGGTGCTGTTATTCTGGTGAGACGGTAATAGCTGTGGAGACTGGTGGATAACTGTTCATTATCTGGTAGACTGGTGATATTCTGGTAAGACCAATGAGACTGTATATAGATTGATTGACTAGTGAGACTGGTGATATACTTGTGAAGACTGGTAGACTAGTGAGACTGGTGATAGACTATTGAGACTAACTATGCGACTGGTAGACTAGTGAGACCTGTTAATAATTGCATTGACTAGTGAGACTGGTGATAGACTGATGAGAGTGGAAAACTGGTGATTCTGTAACTAGTGCAGAGCTGTCGATAGACTTGGTAGACTAGTGAGACTGGTAGTAATAGACTGATAGACTAGTGGGACTGTGATACACTGGTAGACTGGTAAGACAGTCTATCCAGTCCCACTAGTCTACCAGTCTATCACCTCTATGGTCTAGGGGTTATGCGTGTATATTTTAATATTAGATTGCAATAAAGTCTTGACGGACAAGAAATGTTTTATTTTCCAATCACTGTGCGAGGCTCCATTTTTCTTCAAGATCTTGGATATTCACTACGTCGTGTGGATTTCCTGCACAATGTGAATTGGTTTATATGATGGTGAGCAACCACATTTTTTTCTCTTATAAGACTTATGATAGACGGGTAGACTACTGAGACTGTGTAGACTGGTAGACTAGTGGGACTGGTGATAGACTGGTAGACTAGTGGGACTTGTGATAGACTGGTAGACTGGTGATAGACTGGTAGACTGGTGATAGACTGTGAACTATTGGGACTTGGAAGACTGGTTGAGACGGTGTAGACTGGTAGACTGGTGATCACTGATGATAGACTGGTACGACTATGGACTGGTGATAGACTGTGAATGAACTGGTAGCTACTGAGACTGGTGATAGACGGTAGACTACTGAGACTGGTGATAGACTTATAGTAGTGGGACTTGTGTAGACGGTAGACTTTGTGAGACTAATGAGAGACTGGTAGACAAGTGAAGACGGTGTGAATAGACTAGTGAGACGGTGAAGACTGTGACTGGTGACACTGGAGACTCGCCGGTCTAATTATTTTACCAGTCTCACTAGTCAATCAGACTGCATCTGATCACTGGAGTCTCCTAGACTATTCAACTACTAATTGTCCTCGAGATGCAAGATGTCTTTACAACATTGTCAAAGAATTTTGATAAACACTTGACTTTGAGGTTTTTTACTACTAAATGTTCGGGTTTTCTGCTGTGATACCTGGGAGAACGTCTCACCCCTTACCTTATGGGGTAAGATTAGGTTCCTGTATATTATCCATTACTTGGGTTCTCTGTAAATAGTTCAGGGGCACTATATATTGTATTCAGGGGCCCTTATATATTTAGTAATAGATGATAGGTTTTAAGGGTCCAAAATGTGACCATTTGGGGTGTGAGGATATATATTATTAGGTGCACAGTGTGGAACATAGTTGTTTTTACAGGTGACCACTATACCTGGATGTGACTGTGCATGTTTAGAACACAATGTGGGGGATCTGCTGCATGGTCAGTGTACCTCTTGGGGGTGAGCAGTTGTGACAACTATCGCCTATAGCTGACTGCTCCTGCCCCCTGCTGGAGAATGTTCAGTAACTGGCACCTGACTATATAATCCCTCCTCTCTAGATAGTAGATGGAGGCCTCTGGTGTCCTCCCTGGACTAGGAGCCGCTCACATTCCGGTCAGTAGGTTACTGGATATTTTATTATATCCTCTATATCTTCTGTATTAAGTTACTTATGTTGTGTAGTATGGAGCATGGGCAGCGGTAATGAGTCCTTATAATTTGTGTCATCAGCTGCGGACCCCCGGTCTCCCTCCCCTTTACTAGATGACATCCGAATTCTTGTTTGTGCTGTGGGGTGATTTCCTGGACACCGTACAAGTGGCGCAGCGTATTCCCAGCGCTCGTCCTTCTCTATAAAATACTCTCCCAGTTGCTGGGAGCTCGGACATCTGCCGGATAAAACCCCTGGACCGCGGACCCAGCACCGGTGAGTGACATCACCTACACAGCTGATTCACTGAGCCCCCGCTCCTGTGGTCATATATACCCACTGCCACATAATATTGTATGTTTTGTATTTTATATTGTGGATACAGAGATCTTATCCCATTCCCATGAAATTAATCTGAGGCTTGAAGGTTATTTACAGTGTAGGACAGATTAGACACCTGAAAACCAGAATGGGCACAGAGAAGCTGCGAATGGGCCGGGGGTCCCTATCATCACTTCTAAACCCATCATGATCTCTTACTTTTTTGGCCCACATCATCTATTTTGGCGGCTATTACTTCTCCCCTCCCCGCCCCTCTTGCAGGATGGCACCTTATGGTTTTGCACTACCGGGCTCCTCTATACTCCTCTCTATAACCTGTGCAGTACACCAGATGTTGTGGATTTAGCCTAACTCTTACCCGTAAACACTGACAACAAATGTTAATTGACTGTTCATTAATATTTAATCCCAATATCTACAATGACGTTCTTAGATATACACACGCTTTGTCATATTACCCCCCTTCTCCTACAAATGTTGACCCTATAACTCCATATCACCGCTCATTGCCATTCTACCTATCATCCCCTCTTGTACTTTCATCCTTCTGATTCTCTGGTCTCACTCAGAACGTTGAGGAACATCTCATCCAGGTGCATATCATCAGACGTCTCCTTCTTCTGATTCTATTGTCCCTACTCATAACGTTAGGAACATCTCATCCTGGTGCATTCCATCATACTAACGTCTCCTTCTTTTTTACTCTCTGGTCTCAGCTCAGAACGTTGAGGACACTCTCACCCTGGCACATGTAAATCATACGCGTCTCCTTCTTTTTCATTATAGTGTCCCTACTCATAACTGAGGAACATCTCATCCTGGTGCATTTCCATCAGACTTCTCCTTCTTTTTGATTCTCTGGTCCCTTCTCAACACGAGGAACCTCTCTTCGTTCTGAATATATTCTTCTTTGCCGTCTGCTACAAGTCAGATCCTTGGAGAACATCTCATGCTGGCCGCATTTCCATTATGTACATATCTGCTTCATTTTGATTTGATGGCCCTCGCGTCTTGATCCTTGGGAGTTCTCCTGCTGAATCTTACTTCTCCAATCTTTCTTCTTCCTCATCTCAACTTGCTAACATTGACCTGTATTTTCTTCCATTCTACAACTTTCCAGGCAGAATCTCTTATGGGGCTACATAGCACCCAGACCTCTTATCTCCATCTGTCCCCTGAGCTCCTCTTCTAGCCCTAACCCTAAAGTTCTTCATTCAAACCCCAGTCAGTAATTTCTTTACTAATACTAAATCACTGACCACTATCCAATTACTGACCCTATAACACCTTCTAAACACCAACACTGAACCCCACATCCTCCATAGACCTTTTATTAATCTATTAACAATGTCCCTTCTCTACTAATGCCTAAGCCTTTACTAGCGCCCTCAACCCACTACCCCTACAAGACAATATATCCCATCCTATATCCCTCTTAATACCAACCCCTTACTCTTTTACTCCACACCTTTTGGCCCTTACCTTCCTGCTAATCCTACACCCCAACCACAAACTGTGGCCCCACAACCCTCTACTGGACTCCCCCAAATCTATTTACTGATACTCAACCACAAACCCCTCTTAATAACTCCTTTGAACGTTTAGAAACACTTGACGCTCCAACTCCCCAGGATTGTCCATGAACATTTAGGACGAAGATACATGTGATTACAGGGCTCAGGATTGGGGCCCAATTTTTTACATTTGCATTTGGAGCGTGTTTTGGGGATGATCAGGATTGGCTATGGGCTGTATGAATCCATAATTCTGCCTAGACCCCAGTTGATTGCATCGTACAGGGAGGAAGACTTTTGGCTTCTCTGTGTGAGCACCATCTGCCCTGCAGTAGAGAATGCCGAGGTACAAGGAACCTGGCACCAGTATATATGGTGCTGGGCTCCAGGTGTCCCCAAGCATTTCTTCAGCATATCGTTATCTATTCTAGTTACAACCTCACTGACTTTATATTGTGGCAGTTCTGGTCAAATTGTCAGACCTTGGGCCCAGTGGCGTAACTTAAGCTGATGGGCCCCAGTGCACAGTCTGTGCCGGCCCCCGACTATACTGTATTGTTATAGTACTAGTCTTCTCATATGGGAAAGTGACACCTAAGGGCCCCCTAAGCCCCTGGGGCCCAGGTGCGATCGCAACCTCTGCACCCCCTCAGTTACGCCCCTTCTTGTGGCCTCCTCCATGACTAATCTTTGAACCCACCATGCCTTATAACCTTGGGCCACCTCGTCTCTCCATTATTCCGTACCTTCTTTTTAACAGGGATCTAGTCTCAGCCGGTTTGGGTTCCTAACTACCTTTACCTCTACTTACATCTGAGCAGTTTCTGTTGTGAAGTGGTGCCCCACCAAAAGACACTAGTGACAAGTAGTGTCAAGTAGGGTTTAGTCTGCAAAGACCGTCAAGGAGACGTTGCAAGAGCCAAGGACAGTTTATCACATCCTAAGCCACAAGAGGAGAGAAATGTAATGAGGTGTCCTGGTGTTGAGACCAGGGCTGGAGCAGAAGTGCTGCCAGTATTACCAGTATAATGAGGACACAACGCTCACCCTATACTTACTCATATAAACCTGAAGAGTAAGACCTGGTCACCTGCAGACCATCTGTCCCACTTGCTTCTCCAAAGATGCTTCTCAACCTTGTAGCCCACTAGTTTCCCACAGAAATTTACTCAGATTAACAAATATGTGACCCCTTTATTTATCCCTCCTTCCCCCGAACTGGAAAAATAAACCCTCCATGATTGTAAATCAGAATAATACTGACGGGACTGATAACATTGGGCCGCAGTTCCTGCCGCTCTGTGACTGTGCCCCATACTTGAGTGGGTACCTCTTGGTCCATCTCAAACCTGGAGGAAGCCCAGTCTAAACAAACTCCATAAACACGTGGATCTTCTCTTCTGAAGATCACGTGACCGGCTTCTTGTTCTCTCTCCTGTCACATGCCCCGAGGACTCTTGGCTGGGTGTTTCTTTATTTTTAGAATTGTATAATCTAAAAGGTTTGGAAAGAATTAGACCTAAGATCTCAACCAAGTACTGATGAGGATGTAAAGATCTGAGAGACTGAAATGGAGGTGAAATAATCCAGAATTGACCCTAGAAAGACCCTTATAGTCAATCTGACACCTGACAACATCTCAAAGTCCGTGGCTCAGCACTGGATCTTCCTGCGGAGAGGATTTGAAGGATTGAGGAGCGCTCTTAAAGGGGGTATAGGCTTATGGGGAAGCGAGGTCTCTGGAGTCAGGAGAGGACCGAGAATCAACGTTTCTCTTTATTGAGAGCCTAAAGGGGTTTGTATTCCTGTTCCTCCGTGGTGTGTGGAGATGGTCATGGGGAACCTACTTGTTTAATACAAATGAGTCTGTAAGTGAATTCTGATTAGAGGGAGACGAGGTCTGGTGTGGTAGTATGGACCCATGGCAGCAGGAATGAGTCCCATAAATTGGTGGTCATTAGCTGTGGGCCCCCATGTCGGAAGGACACATTTCATTTGGCTTAGATGATTATGGGGGTGGGTCACTAACCGGACATCCTAGACTGGTCCATATCGGTGCAGTTTGGTTGGAGGTGTGGGCACTTGTGGCCGCCTCTCTGAGTACCCTGTGCCCCCACTGCTCCTGGCCGCCTCGCCCTGGCACAGGATTCTGTTCCTCTTATAACTGCGTAATGTCTGCTCTCATCTGAAGATTTCAGCCGGCTTCCTGTTCTCCCCGATCTCCTGGATTGTCTATTGTTCTCTTACAGACTTGTCTGATGGGACATTGAGTTGAATTACTTGTATCAGAATTGGGATCTCACAAAGTGCTTCAGATCAGACGTATCTGTGCAAATAAGAAGATCAAAGGAAACTGTGTCCCACACAGGAACTATGGACACACACAATCCATGAACAGATGGAGGATCGAACAGCATGACATCCACAAGATATGATATGACACACAACCCGAAACAGTATGTGCTAACACAAGACTATTAATGGGATTTACCTAGGTTTATACGGCTGTACAACTCATATACTACAGAGATCCCCAGGTTATAACCGCTGTACATACATCATTATATCTACAGGAGATCACCCAGTTTACCGGCTGTACATATATCATTATATACAGGAGATCCCCAGGTTATACGAACTGTGACATATATCATATTCTCGAGATCCCAGGGTTATACGCTGTACATATATCACTTATATACAGGAGATCCCCAGTTTATACGGCTGTACAATATCATCTATATAACAGGAGTATCCCCAGGTTATACCGGCTGTACATATATCATTATATACAGAGATCCCCAGGTTATACCGGCTGTACATAATTCATGTATATCAGGGAGGATCCCCATGGTTTTATCCAGCTGACAAAACATATCTTATATACACGGAGATCCCTCAGTTATACCCGGCTTACATATATCATTATATCAGGAGATCCCCAGGTTTATACGGCTGTACATATATATCTTATATACAGGAATCCCCGTTGATACCGGCTGTAAATATAGTCATTATATACAGGAGATCCCCAGGTTATACCGGCTGTACAATATCTTATATAACAGGAGATCCCCAGGTATACCAGCGTACATATATCACTTTTATACAGGAAGATCCCAGGTTATTAACCCGGCTTGTACATATATCATTATATACAAGGAGATCCCCAGGTTTATACCGGCTGTACTATATCATTAGTTACAGGAGATCCTACCAGGTTATACCGCTGGACTCAATGATCACATATATACAGAGATCCCCAGTTATACCGGCTGTACATATATTATATACGGAGATCCCCAGGTTATGCGCGCTGTACAATATCATTATATACAAGGAGATCCCCAGGTTAACCGGCTGTTACATATATCATTATATACAGAGATCCCCAGGTATAGCGCATGTCATAGATCACTATATACAGAGATCCCAGGTTAACCGGGCGTACATATATCATATATAGCCGGAGATCCCCAGGTTATACCGCTGTACATATCCATTATAACAGAGATCCCCAGGTTTATACCGGCTGTAAACATACATCAATTTAATACTGAGATCCCAGGTTATACCATCTGTACATACATCATTAATACATGGAGATCCCCAGGTCTACCAGCTGTCCATATATCATTATATAACGGAGATCCTCGCAGGTTATACTACAGCTTTACTCTCATTATATAACAGGATATCCCCAGGTCAACCAGCTGTACAATAATCTTATATACAGGATCCCCAGTTAACGGCTGTACATAATATCATTTAGACGGAGTATGCCCAGATTTACCCGTCTGTACATATATCATCACATATAGACAATCCCCAGGTTCTACCATCTGTACATATATCATTATATAACAGAGCTCCCTGGTTATACCAGCTGTACATATATCATTATTATAGGAGATCCCAGGTTTATACCGTTTGCCTGTACATTACATTATATACAGGAGTCCCCAGGTTATAACCAGCTGTACATGTATCATTATATACAGCGATCCCATGTTTACCGGCTGTACATATATCATATATACTGACATCCCAGGTTATACCGCTTACATATATCATTACTACAGGAATCCCAGGTTACACAGCTGTACAGATATTATATACGGACATCCCCAGTTAATCCCAGCGTTAATAGATCATTATATAGAGGACATCCCCAGTTTATACCTGGCTGTCATATATCTTAAAAAGTGAAGATCCCCAGGTTTACCAGTTTATATATCATTATAGCAGGAGATCCCCAGGTTTATACCGCTGTACATATATCATTCATACTACAGGAATCCCCAGTGATACGGCTGTAGCTATCATATTATTACAGAGATCCCCAGGTTATACCAGCTGTACATATATCTTATATATAGGAGATCCAGGTTTTACGGCTGTACCTATATCATTATATGACAGGATATCCCCAGGTTTTTACAGCTGTACATATATCACTTATTACAGGATTCCCAGGTTATACCGCTGGTACTATATCATTACATACAACGAGGTCCCCCAGGTTATACCGCTGTACATTCCCATTAATATACAGATATCCCCAGGTTATACCGGCTGTACCATATATCATTATATAAAGGAAGATCTCCGGTTTACCCGTACTATATCATTCATATCGGAGATCCCCATGTTATAAACCGGCTTACATTTCATTATATACAGGAGATCCCCAGGTTATACCGGCTGTACTATATCATATATATACAGGAGATCCCATGTTAATAACGAACCGGCTGTACTATATCATTATATACAGAGATCCCCCAGTTATACCGGCTGTACATACATCATTATATACAGGATATTCCCCTAGGTTTACCGTCTGTATTCATTATTACAATTAAGGATATCCCCAGTTATACCGGCTGTAACATACAGCATTAATAACAGAGATCCCCAGGTTATACCGGCTGTAGATATATCATTATATACAGGATATCCCCAGGTTTATACCGGCTGTACATATATCATTATATACGTAGAATTCCCCAGGTTATAGCGGCTGTACATACATCATTATATCGAGATCCCCAGGTTTACGTCTGTACATATATCATTATACTACAGGAGTCCCAGGTTAATCCGGCTGTACATTATTACATTATACAGAATCCCACAGGTTATACCGGCTTACATATACATATATTCAGGAGATCCCAGGTATACCGGCTGTACATTATCATTAATACAGGAAGATCCCCAGGTTATACCGGCCGGTGTACATATATCATTAGCTAACGGAATCGCCAGGTTATACCGGCTGTACATATACCTTATATACGGAGATCCCCGTTGCGGTTTACCGGCTGAGCATATACATCACTATTACAAGGAATTCCCGGTTATACCAGCGTACATATATCTTATATACAGGGGATCCACATGTTTATAACCGGCTGTAACATATTCATTATATCACTGGAGAAACCCCCGTTATAGACCAGCTGTACATATATATCATTATATACAGGGATCCCCAGGTATACCGCTGTACATATATCATATATACGGGATCCTCAGGTTTACGGCTGTACATGATATACATTATATACAGGAATCCCCATTCTAACCCGGCTGTACCATATCCAATTTATACAGAGATCTCCCCAGGTTTAATAACCGGCTGTACATACATCATTATATCAGGAATCCCCAGGTTATACCAGCTGTCCATATATCATTATATCAGGAGTATCCCCAGTTTATACCGGCCGTACATATATCATTAATACGAGATCCCCAGGTTTATACCGGCTGTACATATATCATTATATCAGGAGATCCGCCATTTAGTACCAGCTTGTTACATATATCATTATATACAGGAGATCCCAGGTTATCCGGCTGTACATATATCTTATATCACAGAGATCCCCAGGTATACCGCTGTACATATATAATTTATACAGGAGATCCCCAGGTTAACCCGGCGGTAACAGATTATCTCCCATATACCGGAGATCCCCAGGTTACAAACCACTTGTAATATATCTATATACCGGACATCCCAGGTTTACCGTGCGGTACATATATCAATATATACAGAGATCCCAGGTTATACCGTGCTGTACATATATCATATATCAAGGTATCCCCGGTTATAACCGCTGTACATATATCATTATATACAGGAGACCCCAGGTTTACCGGCTGTACATATATCATTATTAAGGAATCCCCCATGGTTATACCAGTTGTATAATATCATTATACAGAGGAATCCCAGTTATACCTGCTGTACAGTATCATTAATATACAGGAGATCCCCAGGTTATACCGGCTGGTAACATATATATCATTAAACAGGAGATCCCCAGTGTCTTACCAGCTGACATATCATTATATACAGACCGGAATCCCCAGGTGATATACCGTCTGTACTATATCATTATATACAGGAGATCCCCAGTATTACCGTCTGTACTATATCCATATACCAGGGATCCCCATGTTATACCGGCTGTACAATATATCCCTTATACAGGAGTCCCCAGGTTCATACCAGACTTTCTAATCTATCATTATATACAGAAATCCCAGTTATGACCGCTGTACATTCATTATATCACAGGAGATTCCCCAGATTATACGGCTGTACATATATCATTATTACAGGAGATCCCCAGGTTTATCCCGGCGGACATAATCATTAATATACGGAGTCCCCAGGTTATACGCGGCTGTTACAATATATCCTATATCAGGAGATCCCCAGGTTCTTAGCCGGCTGTACATATATACATGTATAGACAGAGATCCCCGGTTTCATACCGGCTGTACACTAGATCATTATATCAGAGATCCCCAGGATCCGCTGTAACTATACATTTATACATAGATCCCCAGGTTTTCCACTGTACGAATCACATTATATACAGACGATCCCCAGGGTATACCGGCGTACATAAATCATTATTAGCAGGGATCCCAGGTTTATCCGGCTTGTACACTACTATCATTATATACAGGAGATCCCCATTATAAACCAGCTGTACATTATCTTATATACGGAGACTCCGCAGTTATCCGGCTGTAAACTATATCATTATATCAGGCAGATCCCTCAGTTAAGCCGCTGCTATATACATTTATACCAGGAGATCCCCGGTTATACCGCTGTAACCATATATTTATATACAGAATCCTCAGGTTAATACCGGCTGTACATACTATCATTATATACAGGAGATCCCCAGGGTTTATAACCGCTGTAACTATATCATTATATAAGGACGATCCCCAGGTTATACCGTGCTGTACATAATCACTATATACAGGAATCCCCAGTTTACCAGCTGTACATATACATTATATACAGATAGACCGGTTTATCCAGTGTATAGCCTAGCTAGATCCCAGTTATCCGCTACATCATTATATACATGACATCCCCATGTTATACCGGCCTGTACAATATACATTATTAAAGGAGATCCCCGTCCAGTGTTCAATTATACAACGGCGTCCGTACATCTTTATCAGTCCCCTGGTCCGTGACTATCAAAACGGAATCCCCAGGTTATACCATGCTGTAACATATATCAATAATTACGAGATCCCCAGTGTCATCTACGGGTACATATTCTTCATTATACAGAGTCCTCCCAGTATACCGCGTTACATATCACTTATATCAGGAGATCCCCCCAGGTATACCAGCTTGTACAATATCATATATACAGGAGATCCTCAGGTTATACCGGCTTGTACATATATCATTATATACAGGAGTCCTCAGGTATACCGGCTGTCATATATCATTATCTACAGAAGATCCCCAGTTATCCGGCTGTACATAATCATTATATCAGGAGATTCCTCAGGTATACCGCTGTACATATATCATTATATACAGTAGATCCCCAGGTTAACCGCTTTACATATATCATTATATACATTAGAGCCCCAGGTTTAGCGGCTGTACATATATCGAACTATATACAGGAAGACCCCAGGTTATACCGCTGTACATATATCATTAATACAGGAGATCCCAGGTTATACCTGCTGTACATAATCATATATACAGGAGATCCCCAGGTTTATACCGGCTGTACATAACACATTATACTACAGGAGATCCCCAGGTTATCCAGCTGTCCATACATCCTGTATATACAGTAATCCCCAGGTCCATACAGCTGTACATATACCATTAATATACAGGAGATCCCCAGGTTATACCAGCCTGTACATCATTCTTAATACAGGAGATCCCCAGGTTATACCGGCTGTACATATATCATTAATACAGGAGATCCCCAGGTTTACCAGCTGTACATAGATCATTATATACCGAGATCCCCAGGTTATACCGGCTTGTACATATATCATTATCTACAGGAGATTCCCAGATTATACCGGCTGTACCTATACATCACTAGAAAAGCCCCAGGTTATACCAGCTGTACATATATCATTATATACAGGAGTCAGGTTTACCAGCTGTACATATATCATTATAATAGGAGACCCCAGGTTTACCCTGTACATATATCATTAAATACAGGAGATCCGCGAGGTTTACCCTGTACATGTTCATTCATATCAGGAGATCCCCAGGTTATACCGTCGTACATATTCATTATATACAGGACAATCCACAGGTTCTACCAGCTGTACATTATCATTCGTACAGGAGATCCCCAGGTTATACCAGCTGTACCTATATCATTATATACCAGGACAGTCCCCGGTTATACAAGCTGTACTATATATCTATATAAGGACATCCCAGGTTATACCGTCTTACATATATCATTATAAAAAGGAGATCCCCAGGTTTATACCCATTGTACATATATCATTATATGCAGGAGTCCCCCAGGTTATACCGGCTGTAACATATTCCATTTCTATCCAGATCCCCATGTGATACCGGTGTAATATATAATTATATACAGGAGATCCCATGGGTTTTTTTTGTTTAAAAAAATTCCATCTTACAGATATCATTATATATATGAGATTCAGGTTTATACCGGCTGTACATATATCATTATTACAGGAGATCCCCAGGTTATACCAGCTGTACCATATATCATATATACAGGAGATTCCCAGTTATACCAGCTTGTACATATATCATTATATACAGGAGGTCCCCAGGTTATAACCGGCTTGTACTATACCATTAGATACAGAGATCCCCAGGTTTACCGGCTGTACATATTCATTATATAAAGGAGATCTCAGGTTATACCAGCTGTACATATATCATTATATACAGTATTATCCCCATGTATACGGCCGTACTATAGCATTATATCCAGGGATCCCCAGTTTATCCGGCTGTACATATATCCTTATATACGGAGATCCCCATGTTTACCCGGCTTACATCTATCATTATATACAGGAGATCCCCAGGTTTATACCGTCTGTACATACATCATTATATCCAGGAGATCCCCAGGTTTATCGTCTTTACATATATCATTATATACGGAGATCCCCAGGATTATAACCGGCTGTACATACATCATTATATAAGTAGATCCCCAGGTTATACCGGCTTGTAGATATATCATATATACAGGAGATCCCCCAGGTTATACCCGGCTGTACATATATCATAATATACAGGAGATCCCCAGTTTATAGCGGCTGTACATACATCTTATAACAGGAGATCCCCAGTTTATACCGGCTGTACATATATCATTATATACAGGAGATCCAGGTTATACCGCTGTCATATATCATTATATCCAAGGAGATCCCCCCAGTTTATTACCCGGCTGTACATATAATCAATTAATTCAGAGATCCCCAGGTTATACCGTCTGTACATATATCATTATATACAGGAATCCCCAGGTTATCACGGCTGTACATATATCATTATATCTCAGGAATCTCCAGGTTATACGGCTGTACATATCTCAATTATTATACCGGCGATCCCTATTGTTCTAAAACCTGCTGACATATATCCTATCTACAGGGATTCCCAGGTTCTACCAGCTGTACATTTCATTATATACAGGGGATCCACAGGTTTAATACGCGTACAATATATCATATAACTGGAGATCCCCGGGTTATACCAGCTGTACATATATCATTATCTACAGGAGTCCCCCGGTTTATACCGGCTGACATATTCATTATATACAGGAGATCCTCATTTTATAACCGGCTGTACATATAGCATTATATACAGGAGACCCCAGGTTATACCGCTGTACATATCTTCAATTTATACAGGAGATCCCCAGGTTATACCGGGCTGTACATATAATCAATTATATCCAGGAGACCCCCAGGTTATACCGGCTGTACTATAGATCATTAGATACAGAGATCCTCAGGTTATACCGGCTGTACATATATCTTATATCAGGAGATCCCCAGGTTATACCAGCTGTACATATTCATAATACAGAGATCCCCAGGTTATACCGGCTGTACATATCATTATATACCGAAGATCCCCAGTTATAACCGCTGTACCTAATCATTTGCAGGAGATCCCCAGGTTATACCGGCTTGTACATACATCATATATATACAGGAGATCCCCTGTTTAACCCAGCTGTACCTATATCATTATATACAGGAGATCCCCAGTTATACCGGCTGTACAATATCATTATATACAGGAGAATCCCCAGTATAACGGCTGTACATATATCATTATATACCGGAGATACCCAGGTTATAACATCTGACATTATCATTATATACCTGAGATCCTGCAGGTTATACCGGCTGTACATATTCATTTATATACAGGAGATCCCCAGGTTATACCGCTGTACATATATAATTATATACAGGAGATCCCCCAGGTTATACGGCTGTACATATATCCTATATCCAGGAGATCCCCAGGTTACACCAGCTGTACATTATATCATTATATACGTACATCCCCCAGCTTATACCGGCGGTAGCTATATCATATATACAGGAGATCCCAGGTTATACCGGCTGTACATATATCACTATATACGGGATCCCCAGGTTATACAGCTGTACATATATCATTATATAACAGGAGAATCCCCAGTTATACCGGCTGTACATCCTTTATATAAGGAGATCCCCAGTTATAACCATTGTACATATACATTATTACAGTAGATCCCCCATGTTATACCACTGTACCATTTATCAGTATAACAGGAGATCCCCAGGTATACCGGCTGTAACATATATCATTCATATACATTAGATCCCCCAGGTCTTACCAGTGTACATATATCTTATATACAGGAGATCCCCGGTTATACCGGCTGTACATATATCATATATACAGGAGATCCCCAGGTTCTACCGGCTGTTACATAATCCTATATACAGGAGACCCCAGGTTATCCGGCTTGTTACATATTCATTATATACGGAGATCCCCAGGTTTACCACTGTCATATATCATTATATACGGAAATCACCATGTTATACCGGTGTACATATATCATTATAAACAGGAGATCCCCAGATATAACCGGCTGTAACTATAATCATTATCCGGAGATCCCCAGGTTATACCGGCTGTACATATATCAAATTATATACCAGGAATCCCCGGTTATACCGGCTGTAACATATATCACTATATACAGGAGATCCCCCGGTAACCGTTGTACATATATCATTATATACAGGAGATCCCCAGGTTATACCGGCTGTACATATATCACTATCTACAGGAGATCCCCAGGTATACCGTCTGTACATATATCATTATTACGGCAGATCCCATGTTATTCCAGGCTGACATAACATTTTACAGAGATCCCCAGGTATACCACCGGCTGTACAATTAAATCATTATATACAGGAGATCCCCAGGTATACCGGCTGTACATATATCATTATATACATGAGATCCCCAGTTATACCAGCTGTACATATATCATTATATACAGGAGATCCCCAGGTTATACCGGCTGTTACATATATCATTATATACAGGAGATCCCCAGGTTATACCACTTTACATATATCATTAATATACAGGAGATCCCCTAGGTTATACCGGCTGACATAATCATTATATACAGGAGATCCTCAGGTTATACCAGGCTGTACTATATCATTATATACAGGAGTCCCAGGTTATACCGGCTTGTACATATATCATTAGTACAGGGAGATCCTCAGGTTACTACCCGGCTGTACATATATCATTATATACAGGAGATCCCCAGGTTTACCGGCTGTACATATATGCATTATTAGCAGGAGATCCCGTTATACCCGGCTGTACATATATCACTATATACAGATCCCCAGGTTTAATCCAGCTGTATCATTATCATTATATACAGGGAGATCCCGAGTTATGCCATCTGTACATACATCATTATATACAGGACATCCCATGTTATACCGGCTGTAACATATTCAATTATATACAGGAGATCCCCAGTTATACCAGCTGTACATATATCATTATTCAGGAGATACCGAGTTATCCAGCTGTACATATAGCACTATATACAGACATCCCATGTTTATACGCGGTCATATATCATTATAACATGACATCCCCAGGTTATACCGGCTTACATATATCATTAATAAAGGAGATCCCCCGTTCATCCCATTTTGTACTATATCCTTTATATACAGGAGATCCCCAGAGTTATCCGGCTGTATAATATCATTCTATAACGGACATCCACAGGTTGAACCAGCTGTACATATACATTACGTACAGGAGATCCCCAGGTTATACCAGCTGTACATATATCATTATAACAGGACATCCCAGGTTCGACCAGCTTACATATATCATATATAGAGGACATCCCCCAGTTATACCGGCTGTACATATATCCTTATAAAAGGATATCCCCAGGTTTTATAACCAGTTGTACATTATCATTATATGCAGGAGATTCCCCAGGTTTTCTACCGGCTGTACATATCTCTTATTACAGGAGGAATCCCCAGGTGATACGCTGGTACATATATAATTTATATACAGGAGATCCCCAGGTTATTACCGCTTACCTATATTCATTATTATAGGAGATTCCCATGTATACCGCTGACATTTCATTCATCAGGGAGATCCCCAGGTTTATACCAGCTGTACATATAATCAGATATACAGGAGATTCCCCAGGTTATACCAGCTGTACATAATATCATTCATATACATGAGGTCCCCAGGTTATACCGCGGTACATATAACCATTTATACAGGCAATCCCAAGTTATACCTTCTGTACTTATCATTATATAAAGGAATTCTCCAGGTTATACCAGCTGTCCATGTATCTTATATCGGAGATCCCCATGTTACTACCGGCGTACTAGTATCAATGATATACAGAGATCCAGTTTACGGCTGTACATAATATCATTATATCCAGGAGATCCCCATGTTTTATACCGCTTAACATATACATGATATACAGGAGATCCCAGGTTATACCGGCTGTACATACATCATTATATACAGGAGATCCCCAGTTATACCGGCTGTAACATATATCATTATATACAGGAGATCCCAGGTTATAACGGCTTGTACTACATCATTATATCACAGGAGACCCCAGGTTTAGACCGGCTGTAATATATCATTATATCAGGAATCCCCAGGTTATACCGGCTGTACATATAATCATTATAACAGGAGATCCCCAGGTTATAGCGTCTTTTACATACATCATTATATACAGGAGATCCCCAGGTTATAATCCGGCTGTAACTATACTCATTATATCAGGAGATTCCCAGGTTACCGGCTGTACATCTACTTATTACAGGAGATCCCCAGGTTATACCGGCTGTACATATATCTTTATATCAGGAAGATCCCAGTAGACGGCTGTACATATATCATTATACACATTAGATCCCCAGGTTATACCGGCTGTACATATATCATTTATATCCAGGAGCTTCTCCGTTATACCGGCTGTACATTATCATTATATAAAGGAGTCCCCAGTTATAACCGGCTGTACCATTATCACTAGATACAGGAGAGTCCCAGTTTATACCACTTACATATATCATTATATAAGGGATCCCGGTTATACCGGCTGTACATATATCATTATATACTGGCGATCCCCGGTTATACCAGCTGCCATATATCATTATATCAGGAGATCCCCAGGTTTATACCGCTGTACTATATCATTATATACAGGAGATCCTCAGGTTATACCGGCTGTACAATATCATTATATACAGGAGATCCCCAGGTTTATACCCGGCTGTACATATATCAATTTATACAGAGATCCCCAGGTTATACCGGCTGACATTACTCTATATACATGAGACCCCAGGTTATACCCGGCTGTACTATATCATTATATACGGAGATCCTCAGGTTAATACCGCTGTACATATATCATTATATACAGGAGATCCAGGTTATACCAGCTGTACATATTCATTATATACAGGAATCCCCAGGTTATAAACCGTCTGTACATATATCATATATACAGGAGTCCCAGGTTTTACCGGCTGTACCTATATCATTATATACAGGAGATCCCCAGGTTATACCGGCTGTACATACCTCATTATATCAGGAGATCCCCAGGTTAATACCAGCTGTACATATTCATTAATATACAGGAGATCCCCAGGTTAACCGGCTGTACATAGATCATTATATTACAGAGATCCCCCAGTTATAACCGGCTGTAACATATCTCATTATATACCGGAGATCCCCAGGTTAGACCAGCTGTACTATATCATTATAATACCGGATATCCTCAGGTTATACGCTGTACATAATCATTATATACATGCGATCCCCGTGTTATACCCGGCTGTATACATATATTAATTAATCATGAAGATCCCCAGGTTATCCGCTGGACATATACACACTATATACAGGAGATCCCCAGGTTCGCAACCAGCTTGTACCTATAGTCATTATATACAGGACATCCCAGGTTTATACCGGCTGTACATAGATAATTATATAGACAGGAATCCCCAGGTTATACCGGCTGTACTATTCACTATATACATGAGGATCCCCAGTATACCAGCGGTACATATATCATTATATACAAGGAGAACCCCAGGTTTACCGCTGTACATATATCATTAATATAAGGAATCCCCAGGTTATACCAGTTGTACATATATCATTAATAACAGGAGATCCCCAGGTTATACCCAGCTGTACATGGTATCATTATATCGCATGAGATCCCCAGGTTAACCGGCTGTACATAATATCATTATATACAGGAATCCCCAGGTCGTACCAGCTGTCATATATCATTATATACAGGAGATCCCCAGTTATACCGGCTGTACATATAATCATTATACAGGGATCCCCAGTATACCGGCTTGTACATATATCACTAATATACATGAGATCCCCAGTATACGGCGTAACTATATCATTATATACAGGAGGATCCCCAGTTTATACCAGCTGTACATATCTCATTATATACAGGAAATCACCCAGGTTATACCGGCTGTACATATATCATTCATATACAGGAGATCCTCAGGTTATACCGGCTGTACATATATCAGTTATACAGGAGATCCCAGGTTAATACCGGCTTGTACATATATCATTATAACAGGAGATGTCCCAGGTTTATACCGGCTTACATATATCATATATACAGGAGATCCCAGATTATACCGGCTGTACATATATCCTTAATAACGGAGATCCCCCCGGTGATACCGGCTGTACATATATTCCATTAATATACAGGAGATCCCCAGGTTATACCGGCTGTACATATATCACTATATACAGGAGATCCCCAGGTTATACCGTCTGTACATATATCATTTAATACAGGAATCCCCAGGTTATACCGGCTGTACATATATCACTTATATACAGGAGATCCCCAGGTTCTACCGGCTGTACATATATCATTATATACAGGAGATCCCAGGTTTATTCCAAGCTGTACATATATCATTATTCAGGAGATCCTCAGGTTATACCGTGATACATATACATTATATACAGGAGATCCCCAGGTTATACCGGCTTGTAACATATATCATTATAACATGAATCCCCCCAGGTTCATACCACTGTATCATATATCATTATATACGGAGATCCTCAGTTAATACCGGCTGTAACATAGATCCATTATATACCGGAGATACCCAGGTTTATACCGGCTGTACATATATCATTATATACAGGAATCCCCAGGTTAGAAATACCGGCTGTAACATATATTATTATATCAGAGATCCCCAGGTTATCCGTCTGTACATATATCATTATATACAGGAGATCCCCAGGTTATACCGGCTGTACATAATATCCTTATATACCGGAGATCCCCAGGCCATACCAGCTGTACATATATCATTATATACAGGAGATCCCCAGGTTATACCGGCTGTACATATATCATTATATACAGGGATCCTCATGTAGACTGGTGATAGACTAGTGAGACTTGTAATAGACTGATGATAGACTAGTGAGACTGTTGCTAGAGTAGTGAGACTGATGAGACTGGTGAAATACTGGTGAGACAGGTGATAGACTGCTGAGACTGGTGATAGACTAGTGAGACTGGTTAGACTGGTGAAAGACTTGTGAGACTGGTGATAGCCTGATAGACTGGTGAAACTGGTGATAGACTGGAAGACTTGTGAGACTGGTGATAGACTGGTAGACTGGTTATAGACTGGTAGACTAGTGAAACTGGTGATAGACTAGTAGACTGCTGAGACTGGTGATAGACTGGTAGACTAGTGGGACTGGTGAAAGACTGGTAGACTGGTAGACTAGTGAGACTAATGAGAGTTCAAGTATACATACTTGCCCCCATATTCTAAAATAACCCCTGTGCTGAGGCATATGTATGTATACTTTTGCTCTTGAACTCTCATTTATGTACATATGTACCATGTTGTTACAACATTTTGATCTAGTTTTAATGTTTTAATATTTTTATATTTTTATATTCCATTACAGGGATTTGGCCCACACGAACCCCTGTAACATCACCTTCAAAGAAGTTGAAGCCATAATACCACACTGGTTGGTCCGGGATGGATCCTGAAGTGTTTCTTGTGTAATGAGAGACTGGTAGACTAGTGAAACTGGTGATAGACAGGTGGACTAGTGATAGACTAGTGATACTGGTGATAAACTGGTGATAGACTCGTGAGACTGGTGATAGACTATTAAGAATGGTGATAGATTGGTGAGACTGGTGATACACTAGTGAGACTGGTGATATACTAGTGATAGACTTGTAAGACTGGTGATAGACTGGTGAGACTTGTGATAGACTGGTCATGTACTGGTAGACTGGTGATATTCTGGTAGACCAATGAGACTGTATATAGATTGATTGACTAGTGAGACTGGTGATAGACTGGTGACAGACTGGTAGACTAGTGAGACTGGTGATAGACTATTGAGACTAATATGCGACTGGTAGACTAGTGAGACTGTTAATAGATTGATTGACTAGTGAGACTGGTGATAGACTGATGAGAGTGGAAATAGACTGGTGATAGACTGGTAGACTAGTGAGACTGGTGATAGACTGGTAGACTAGTGAGACTGGTAATAGACTGATAGACTAGTGGGACTGGTGATACACTGGTAGACTGGTAGACAGTCTATCACAAGTCCCACTAGTCTACCAGTCTATCACCCTCTATGGTCTAGGGGTTATGCGGTGTATATTTTAATATGATATTGCAATAAAGTCTTGACGGACAAGAAATGTTTTATTCCATCACTGGTGCGAGGCTCCATTTTTTCTTCAAGAATCTTGGATATTCACTACGTCGGTGTGGATTTCCTGCACATGTGAATTGGTTATATGATGGTGAGCAACAACATTTTTTTCTCTTATAGACTAGTGATAGACGGGTAGACTACTGAGACTGGTGATAGACTGGTAGACTAGTGGGACTGGTGATAGACTGGTAGACTAGTGGGACTTGTGATAGACTGGTAGACT
>WNYA01001130.1:77654-88196 GCA_019512145.1 Engystomops pustulosus
AAAGAAGAGATGAGGATCGATCACGAGATAAAAAGAAGAGATTGAGGATCGGTCAGATGAGTAGAAAAAGAAGAGAGGAGGCTCGGTCAGTAGAAAAAGAGAAAAGAGGCGGATCGGTCAGGAGAAAAGAGAAGAGAGGAGGTCGTTCAGGAGAGAAAAAGAAAAGAGGATGATCAACCAGAGGAAAAAGAAGAGGGAGGATTGATTACGAGAGAAAAAAAGAGAGATGAGGATCTGTCAATGATAAAAGAGAAGGATGAGGATCGGTCAGGAGAAAAGAGAAGAGAGTGGGGATCGTCGGAGAGAAAAGAAGAGAGGAGGAATCGCCATGAGAGAACGAGAAAGAGAATGGGATCGATCACGAGAGAAAAGGCAGAGAGAAGGATCGGTCAGGAGAAAAGAGAATATAGGAGAGGATCGTCCAGAGAAAAGAAGATAGAGTGAGGATCGGCCAGGAGCAAAAAGAAAGAGAGGAGCTTCGATCACAGGAAAAAGAAAGAGATGAGGATCGTCAGAGAAAAAAGAAGAGAGGAGGATCGGTCAGTAGAGAAAATAGAAGCAGAGAGGATCAGCCAAGGAAGAGAAAAAATAGAGAGAGGATCTATCGCATCACGAGAGAAAGAAGAGAGGAGGATCGGTCAGAAAAAAGCTAGAAAGGAGGATCGGTCCAGGATAAAACGAGAGAGAGAAGTGATCGGTCAGAGATGAAAATGAAGAGAGGAGATCAGCCAGAGAGAGAACAATAGAGAGGGATCGATCACGCGATAGAAAGAAGAGAGTTAGGTTTTCCGGGTCAGAGAAAAGAAAGAGGAGGAGGTCAGGTCGAAAAAGAGAGAGAGAGATCGTCCCGGAGAGAAAAAGAGAGAGGAGATCGATCACCGAAAGAATGATCGTATTTGAGAAAAGAAGAGAGGAGATGCGATCACGAGAGAAAAAGAAGAGAGGAGGATCGGTCAGGAAAAAAGAGAAGAGAGGAAGGATCGTCAGGATAGAAAAGAATAGAGGAGGATCAGTCCGCTGAGAAAAAAGCAAGGGATGATGCCGAGAGAAAAATGTGGTCATCGAAGAAAGTACATCTAGAGAAAAAGAAGATGTAAGAGAAAAGAGAGAGGAGGATCGGTCAGGTAGAGACAAAGAGAGAGGAGGGGATCAGCCAGGATATGAATCAGAAGAGAAGGAGGATTTGAAAATCACGAGTAGAAAAAGGGAGGAGGATCTGCAGTAAAAAAAGAAGAATAGAGGAGGATCGTAGACTAAGAAAAGAGAAGAGACCCGGATGGAATAAGGAGACGATCCGAAAAAGAAGAGAGGAGGATCATCAGAGAGCAAAAGAAGAGAGTAGGATGTCGATCCACGGAGGAAAAAGAAGAGGATGATCGATCAGATAGAAAAAAATAGAGAGAGAGGATCGGTCCGAGAGAAAAAGAGAAGATAGGAGGTCGTCAGAGAGAAAAGAAGAGAGGGAGATCGATCACGAGATAAAAAAAGAGAGTAGTAGATCGGTATGCGAGAAAAAGAGATGAGGATGAGGATCGTTCAGGAGAAAAGAGAGATAGGGAGGATCGTCAGCTAGAGAAAAAGAGAGAGGAGTATCGATCACTAGGGAAAAAAAGAATAGAGAAGGATCGTCACGAGAGAAAAGAGATGAGAGGATCTCCCTATAGAAAACAGAAGAGATAGGAGTCTCAGCTCTAAGAAACAGAAGAGAGGAGGATCAGCCAGAGAGAAAAAGAGAGAGGAGGATCGATCACGAGAGAAAAAGAAGAGGAGGATGACTCACGAGAGAAAAAGATAGAGGAGGATCGATCACTAGAGAAAAAGAATATAGGAGGATCTGTCAGGAGAAAAAGAAGAGCGAGGATCAGCCATGGAGAGAAAAGAAGAGAGGAGGATCAATCACGAGAGCAAAGAGAGAGGAGGATCAATCACAGAGAAAAAGAGAAGAGAGGAGTGTCAGGAAGAAAAAGAAGAGAGGAGGATCAGCAGAGAGAAAAGAAAGAGATCGATAGAGGAAAGGGAGGAGGATCGTCAAAGAGAAATAGAGAAGGAGGATCAGTCAGGAGAGAAAAAGAAGAGAGGAGGATCAGTCAGGAGAGAAAGAGAAGAGAGGAGGATCAGCCAGGAGAGAAAAAGAAGAGAGGAGGATCAGCCAGGAGAGAAAAAGAAGAGGGGAGGATCAGCCAGGAGAGAAGAGGAAGAACAAAAAGACTAAAAGGAAGAGAAGAGGAGTGGTTATGAAAAGGGAGGAAAAGCGGAGGAGTTGTCTGCAGAGAAGAGGAGAGTGAGAAGGATTCTGGTGAAAAGATGTGAGAAAGAGAAGAGTAGTCAGGAGAGATAAAGATAGGAGGATCAATCAGAGCAGAAGCCAGTCGGAGAGAAGAAGGACAAGAGAAGAGAAGTGATCAGGAGAGAAAAGGGAGAGAAGAAAAGAAAGTAGTCAGGAGAGATAAAGATAGTAGAGGATCAATCGGAGAATAGAAGAGCGGAGGAGGCAGTCAGATGAGAAAAGAGGAAAGAAGGAGAGTGGTCAGGATACAAGAGGGAGAGAAGAAAAGAAGAGTAGTCAGGAGAGATAAAGATAGGAGGATTCAATCGGTAAGAAAGGAAGAGCAGAGGAGCAGTCAGGAGAGAAGAAGAAGAAGAGAAGAGAAGTGGTCAGGATACAAGAGGGAGAGAAGAAAAGAAGAGTAGTCAGGAGAGATAAAGATCGGAGGATCAATCAGGTAAGAAGAGGAAGAGCGGAGGAGCAGTCAGGAGAGAAGAAGAGTGAAGAGAAGTGGTCAGGAGACAAGAGGGAGAAAAGAAGAGAAGAGTAGTCAGGAGATAAGAGGAAGAGCGGAGGAGCAGTCAGGAGAGAATTAGAAGAAGAGAAGAGAAGTGGTCAGGAGACAAGAGGGAGAAAATAAGAAGAGATTACAGTAAGAAGAGGAAATAGCGAGAGGGTCAGAGAGAAGAAAAGAAAAAAAGTAACTCAGGAGAGAATAGGAAGAGAGAAGGAGTGGTAGAGAGAGAAGAGGAACAACAGAGGATGTCTGGATGAAGAGAGGAGGAGCAGTCAGGAGAGAAGAGGAAGAGCCGAAGAGTAGTCAGGTTAGAAGAGGAAGAGGAGTGCTCAGGAGAGAAGAGGAAGAGTGGAGGAGCAGTCAGTAGAGATGTACCAGAGAACTGGTAGAAGCAGAGATATAATATTATGGGTGACATTTCCAGACATGTGTGACACTATAGACGGTTCCTATATAATCAGTGATGGCTCCATCATCTTCAGTGCTCCGGTTTGTGTGGACTCTGTGGCTGATCCCATCTACCTGTCAGGTCTCTGGGGTGGTTCCATCTCATGGATGATCCCATCTACCTGTCCAGTCTCTGGGATTGTTCCATATCATGGATGATCACACTACCTGTAGGTCTCTGGGATGGCTCCATCTCATGGATCTAAATCCACCTGTCATGTCTCTGGGATGGTTCCATCTCATGGCTGATTTCATCTACCTGTCGCTCTGGGATGGTTCCATCTCATGCTGATTCAACCTGTCGGTCTCTGGGATGGTTCCATCTCATGGCTGATCTCATCTACCTGTCAGGGTCTCTGGGATGGTTCTCTCATGATGATCACATCCACCTGTCAGGGTCTCTGGGATGGTTCCATCTCATGGCTGATTCATCTACCTGTCAGGTCTCTGGGATGGTTCCATCTCAGACTGATCACATCTACCTTTCAGTCTCTGGGATGGTTCTCTCATGGATGGATCACATCCATCTGTCAGGTCCTGGATGGTCCATCTCATGGTGTCCCCACCTGTCGGTCTGGATGGTTCCATCTCATGGATGAATCTCATCTAACCTGTCGGTCTCGGATGTGTTCCATCCATGGTGATCTCATCTACCTGGTCAGTCTCTGGGATGGTTCCATCTCATGGCTGATCCCATCTACCTGTCAGGTCTCTGGGATGGTTCCATCTCATGGCTGATCCCATCTACCTGTCAGGTCTCTGGGATGGTTCCATCTCATGGCTGATCCCATCCACCTGTCTGGTCTCTGCGATGGTTCCATCTCATGGCTGATCCCATCTACCTGTCATTCTCTGGATGTGCCATCTCATTGCTGCCCATCTACCTGTCAGTTCTCTGGGATGGTTCCCATCTCATGGATGTATCACATCCATCTGTCAGGTCTCTGGATGGTTCACTCAATGCTGATCCCATCTACCATGTCAGTTCTCTGGGATGGTTCCATCTCATGGATGATCTATCTACCCTGTCAGGTCTCTGGATGGTTCCATCTCAATGGTATCTCATCTACCTGTCCGTCTCTGGGATGGTTCCATCTCATGGCTGATCCCATCCACCTGTCTGGTCTCTGCGATGGTTCCATCTCATGGCTGATCCCATCTACCTGTCAGGTCTCTGGGATGGTTCCATCTCATTGCTGATCCCATCTACCTGTCAGGTCTCTGGATGGTTCCATCTCATGGCTGTTTCATTCATCTACCGTCCGTTCTCGTGGATGGTTCCATCTCATGGCTGATTTCATCTACCTGTCAGGTCTCTGGGATGGTTCCATCTCATGGCTGATCTCATCTACCTGTCAGGTCTCTGGGATGGTTCCATCTCATGGATGATCACATCCACCTGTCAGGTCTCTGGGATGGTTCCATCTCATGGCTGATTTCATCTACCTGTCAGGTCTCTGGGATGGTTCCATCTCATGATGATCACTCTCCCTGTCAGGTCTCTGGGATGGTTCCATCTCATGGAATGATCACATTCCATCTGTCAGGTCTCTGGCATGGTTCCATCTCTATGGCTGATCCCATCTACCTGTCGGTCTCTGGGATGGTTCCATCTCATGGATGATCTCATCTACCTGTCAGGCTCCTGGGATGGTTCCATCTCATTGATGATCTCACTATCCGTCAGGTTCTCTGGGATGGTTCATCTCATGGCTGATCCCATCTACCTGTCAGGTCTCTGGGTGGTTTCCATCTCATGGCTGGCTGATCCCCTGACCTGTCCGGTCTCGGGATGTGTTCCATCTCATGGCTGATCCCATCCACCTGCTGGTCTCTGCGACTGGTTCCATCTCATGGCTGATCCCTCTACCTGTCAGTCTCTGGATGGTTCCATCTCATTGCTGATCCCATCTACCTGTCAGGTCTCTGGGATGGTTCCATCTCATGGATGATCACATCCATCTGTCAGGTCTCTGGGATGGTTCCATCTCATGGCTGATCCCATCTACCTGTCAGGTCTCTGGGATGGTTCCATCTCATGGATGATCTCATCTACCTGTCAGGTCTCTGGGATGGTTCCATCTCATGGATGATCTCATCTACCTGTCATGTCTCTGGGATGGTTCCATCTCATGGCTGATCCCATCTACCTGTCAGGTCTCTGGGATGGTTCCATCTCATGGCTGATCCCATCTACCTTTCCCGGTCTCTTTTTTTCCATCTCATCTGATCCCATCCACCTTCTGGTCGTCTATTTTTCCCTCTCATCTCCCTCTGCGCTGTCCTACATGTCTCTCTGGGATGGTTCCATCTCATTGCTGATCCCATCTACCTGTCAGGTCTCTGGGATGGTTCTCTCATGGCTGATTTCAATCTACCTGTCAGGTCTCTGGGATGGGTTCCATCTCCTTGACTGATCACATCTACCTGTCAGGTTCATCGTGGAGTATGGTGTTCCATCTCATGGATGATCAATCCATCTGTCATTCTCTGGGATGGTTCCATCTCATGGCTGATCCCATCTACCTGTCAGGTCTCTGGGATGGTTCCATCTCATGGATGATCTCATCTACCTGTCAGGTCTCTGGGATGGTTCCATCTCATGGATGATCTCATCTACCTGTCATGTCTCTGGGATGGTTCCATCTCATGGCTGATCCCATCTACCTGTCAGGTCTCTGGGATGGTTCCATCTCATGGATGATCTCATTCTACCTGTCAGTCTCTGGGATGGTTCCATCCATGGATGATCTCATCTACTGTCGCGTCTCTGGGATGGTTCCATCTCATGGCTGATTTCATCTACCTGTCATGTCTCTGGGATGCTTCCATCTCATGGCTGATCCCATCTACCTGTCAGTCTCTGGGATGTTCCATCTCATGGCTGATCCCTATCTACCTGTCCTCTCGCTGGGATGGTCTCATCTCATGGCTGATCCCATCCACCTGTTGGTCTCTGCGATGGTTCCATCTCATGGCTGATCCCATCAACCTTCTCAGGTCTCTGGGATGGTTCGATCTCATGGCGATCCCATCTACCTGTCAGGTCTCTGGGTTGTCCATATCTCATGGCTGATTCATCTACCTGTCAGGTCTCTGGGATGGTTCCATCTCATGATATCCATCTACCTGTCAGTCTCTGGGATGGTTTCCATCTCATTGCTGATCCCATCTACCGTCAGGTCTCGGGGATGTTCCATCTCATGGCTGATTTCATCTACCCGTCAGGTCTCTGGGATGGCTCCATCACATGGATGATCACATCCACCTATCAGGTCTCTGGGATGGTTCCATCTCATGGATAATCTCATCACATGTAGTTCACGAGGTCTCGTGGATGGTTCCATCTCACTGGCTTGATTTCATCTACCTGTCATTCTCTGGGATGGTCCCATCTCATGGATGATCACATCCACCTTGTCAGGTCTCTGGGATGGTTCCATCTCATGTGCGATTTCATCTACCTGTCAGGTCCTCTGGAGATGGTTTCCATCTCATGGCTGATTTCATCACCTGTCGGTCTCTGGATGGTTCCCATCTCATGGATGATCTCACCACCCTTGTCAGTCTCTGGGATGGCTCCATCTCATGATGATCACATCCACCTGTCAGGTCTCTGGATGGTTCCATCTCATGGCTGATTTCATCTACCTGTCCGGTCTCTGGGATGGTTCCATCTCATGGCTGATTTTATCTACCTGTCCGGTCTCTGGGATGGTTCCATCTCATGGCTGATCCCATCCACCTGTCTGGTCTCTGGGATGGTTCCATCTCATGGATTGATCCCATCTACCTGTCAGGTCTCTGGGATGGTTCCATCTCATGGCTGATCCCATCTACCTGTCAGGTCTCTGGGATGGTTCCATCTCATTGCTGATCCCATCTACCTGTCAGGTCTCTGGGATGGTTCCATCTCATGGCTGATTTCATCTACCTGTCAGGTCTCTGGATGGTTCCCATCTCAATGGTGATCCCATCTACCTACGGTCAGTCTCTGGGATGGTTCCATCTCATTGCTGATCCCATCTACCTGTCAGGTCTCTGGGATGGTTCCATCTCATGGCTGATTTCATCTACCTGTCAGGTCTCTGGGATGGCTCCATCTCATGGATGATCACATCCACCTGTCAGGTCTCTGGGATGGTTCCATCTCATGGATAATCTCATCTACCTGTCAGGTCTCTGGGTGTTCCATCTCATGGCTGATTTCATCTACCTGTCCGGTCTCTGGTAGGTTCCATCTCATGGATCTCATCCACCTGTCAGGTCTCTGGGATGGTTCCATCTTATGTGATCACTCACCACTGTCAGGTCTCCTGGGATGGTTCCATCTCATGGATGATCTCATCTACCTGTCAGGTCTCTGGGATGGTTCCATCTCATGGCTTATCACATCCTACCTGTCGGTCTCTGGGTTTCCATCTCATGGATGATCACATCCACTGTCAGGGTCTCTGGGATGGTCCATCTATGGCTGATTTCATCTACCTGTCAGTTCTCTGGGATGGTTCCATCTCATGGATGATCACATCCACCTGTCAGGTCTCTGGGATGGTTCCATCTCATGGCTGATTTCATCTACCTGTCAGGTCTCTGGGATGGTTCCATCTCATGGCTGATTTCATCCACCTGTCTGGTCTCTGGGATGGTTCCATCTCATGGATGATCTCATCCACCTGTCAGGTCTCTGGGATGGCTCCATCTCATGGATGATCACATCCACCTGTCAGGTCTCTGGGATGGTTCCATCTCATGGCTGATTTCATCTACCTGTCCGGTCTCTGGGATGGTTCCATCTCATGGCTGATTTCATCTACCTGTCCGGTCTCTGGGATGGTTCCATCTCATGGCTGATCCCATCCACCTGTCTGGTCTCTGGATGGTTCCATCTCATGGATGATCCCATCTACCTGTCAGGTCTCTGGGATGGTTCCATCTCATGGCTGATCCCATCTACCTGTCAGGTCTCTGGGATGGTTCCATCTCATGGCTGATTTCATCTACCTGTCCGGTCTCTGGGATGGTTCCATCTCATGGCTGATTTCATCTACCTGTCAGGTCTCTGGATGTTCCATCTCATCTCATGGCTGATTCATCTACCTGTCAGTTCTCTGGATGGTTCCATCTGGTTCACAATGATACTTGGCTTCTGCATTCTCTGATTTCTTTACATCATTAAAAGTGGAGAAATAGGAACTTCTGTCCTGTAATAAGAATTTATCCCAGCCAGAAACCCCTGGAGAAACTTCTCACATTCTCAGTAGAAACCACCGCAGTTCTGATAAATTGCTCATGGACTGAGTGTCCCACCACTCAATGTCCCCTCCTCACCATGACTTCCCCTTCATAGGGTCTCTAAGTATCAGACATTCTAAACAATTTCTCCACAGTTTCACGTCACCTAATAGGTTGTCTGTAGTCTAGGTGCAGGTATCTAATCTAGGGGCAGGGGTGATCTGTAAATCCAGGGGCAGGGTTATCTTAAATCCCGGGGAAGAGGCTACATGCAATCTAGGGGCAGGGCCTCTGTAATCTAGGGGCAGGGGTTATCTGTAATCCAGGGGAATAGGCTACATGCAATCTAGGAGCAGGGCCATCTGTAACTAGGGGCATGAGTGAACTTAATCCAGGGACAGAGGCTAATGTAATCTAGGGGCAGGGTGGTCTGTATCCGGGGAAGAGGCTACATGATACAGGAGATCCCCAGGTTATACCGGCTGTACATATATCATTATATACAGGAGATCCCCAGGTTATACCGGCTGTACATATATCATTACATACAGGAGATCCCCAGGTTATACCGGCTGTACATATATCATTATATACAGGAGATCCCCAGGTTATACCGGCTGTACATATATCACTATATACAGGAGATCCCCAGGTTATACCAGCTGTACATATACCATTATATACAGGAGATCCCCAGGTTATAGCAGTGTGATGCATAGGACTGTGATCTCCTGATGATGATGTCAGTGTGTGGCCCCTGTGATCTCCTGATGATGATGTCAGTGTGTGGCCCCTGTGATCTCCGGGGCCCAATGTACATCTCCCCCATCTCGCACCGCCGCCCTCCATTACCACAGGTCATCCGCACATTAGGGGTTAAATGCGCTATATTTTATATCTGGCTGCGCACAAAGCCCCATTCATGTGGGTAATGAGTCATCGCTGCCGGGTTTTGGAATGTGAAGGAATAGGTGGAAATGAGGGGTTTTCAGCATAATAATCATAAAAATGCCCAATCTCGTGGATGGTCGGAGCACTCAGCGCCTAATGGATACATTGTATAGAGGAGCGTAACCCCTTCCATGCCATGGTTATACCGGCTATACATATATCATTTTATACAGGAGATCCCCAGGTTATACCGGTTGTACATATATCATTATATACAGGAGATCCCCAGGTTATACCGGCTGTACATATATCATTATATACAGGAGATCCCCAGGTTATACCGGCTGTACATATATCACTATATACAGGAGATCCCCAGGTTATACCGGCTGTACATATATCAGTATATACAGGAGATCCCCAGGTTATACCGGCTGTACATATATCATTATATACAGGAGATCCCCAGGTTATACCGGCTGTACATATATCAGTATATACAGGAGATCCCCAGGTTATACCGGCTGTACATATATCATTATATACAGGGGATCCCCAGGTTATACCGGCATGCTCCATATACATGGTAATATTATATACTGATGTGAGATATAACTATTTCCTGCCATCCTTGTATTTTAGAGGAGTGAGCACCGTTCGGTCCCTTTATCCCGCTTTGTGGTGGTCGTGGCCATTGACTTTGGCACCACATCCAGTGGTTATGCCTTCAGCTTCGTCAAGGATCCTGAAGTGATTCACATGATGAGGTAATGCTGGGGGCGGGGCTGTGACCACCACGTGTAGCACTTGCTCAGGTAATCTCAGGCCAGTGAATGTCCACATGTATGTCCATAATGAGTTCCATCTAATTGACTAAGCTCCTGCCTAATAGTAGCAGAGAAAGGCGGCACCAGATACCAGCGCTCATCTGCACCCCAGCCTAATCTTACTATAAACTAGCGAAATTCGGGATACCAGCTGTACATATATCATTATATACAGGAGATCCCCAGGTTATACCAGCTGTACATATATCATTAAATACAGGAGATCCCCAGGTTATAGCAGCTGTACATATATCATTATATACAGGAGATCCCCAGGTTATACCGGCTGTACATATATCATTATATACAGGGGATCCCCAGGTTATACCGGCTGTACATATATAATAGGTAGCAGGATG